>VUQS01025327.1:20651-40700 GCA_015108495.1 Heterochromis multidens | reverse complement strand
GGTTCAGAGATGGTCTTTCCCTTTTCACGTAAATGGCCTCCTTGACTCCCCGTTCAAACCAGTGTTCCTCCCTGTCCAGGATGTGTACATCCTCATCACTGAAAGAGTGGCCACTGGCCTGTAGGTGTGTATAGACTGCGGAGTCCTGGCCTGACGAGGTAGCTCTTCTGTGTTGTGCCATCCGCTTAGCCAAAGGTTGTTTGGTTTCCCCAATGTATAAGTCACGGCAATCCTCCTGGCACTTAACAGCATACACTATATTACTCTGTTTGTGCTGGGGGACCCGATCCTTAGGGTGGACCAATTTTTGGCATAGCGTGTTTTGGGGTTTGAAAGCCACAGAGACGTGGTGTTTTGAGAAAATGCGTCTCAGCTGTTCCGATACTCCTGACACATAAGGGATCACCAAAGGTGATCTGTTTATAAGGTTGGGGAAGCCTGCAGTCAGCTGAGACTGAAGAAGTCACCAGAGGTGACGAAACATTTCTCCCACTAAAAAAACGCTACGTCCAGATGAACAGATTCAGCTTTTTGGCATAAAATAGTATGTTTGCATCAACAAGGTGATTCCTAAAGAGCTATTAGCTGAAAACTGGGCATGGTTCAGTCTGTCCTTAAAAAAATTTAGGAAACTGGACAAGTTTAGGACAAAAGCTGTAAAACACATGGTCTGGGGCTACATTTCAGCCAGTGGTGTTGGGGATCTTGTCAAAATCAATGTTATTATGAATGCAGAAAAGTATCGTCAGATTTAGAGCCACCATGCAATACCATCTGGAAAGCATCTGATTGCCAATGGCTTTATTTTTCAGCATGACAATGATCCCAAACACTGCCAATGCAGTAAAAGCATACCTGGATAAAAAAAAAAACACAGTAGAACACTATCAGTCATGAATTGGCCTCCCCAGAGCCCAAACCACAACATTATTGAAGCAGTGTGGGATCATCTTGACAGAGAATGGAACAAAAGGCAGCCAACATCCAAAGAAGGACTTTGAAATGTCCTTCAAGTTGCCTGGAGAACTATTCCTGAAGACTACTTAAAGAAATGAAAAGAAAGCTTGGCTAAGAGAGTTCAGGCTATGTTGAAGAAATCTGTTTTTAAATACTACAATACTACCTTAAATACTACATTTCCATGTTTCAGTAAATTGCAGAACCCATTTCCCATTTTCCTGCAAAATACAAAGAAATGAGTGGTGGACTAGAGCCTGGAATGACTACTAGCATCCAACCATCAGCAACAAAGCAATACACGACAAGCGAATCATTTCCTGAGTGGACAGGGCTTAAGGCAGAGGCAGAAGCTGTGAAGTCAGGTGTTGTACTAGACTGTGTTGGTTAGGAGAAAGTTTGTCTCTCAGTTTTGCGGGTGATGCCATCTATTAGCCATGGTCATGACATCTGGGTAGAGACTTTAAGAATAACATTGAAAAGAAGCCAGAGTACTTTCTCAAGAGTTTGCCTGCACTCACCCGTTAAGTATAACCACTGTTCTTTTGAAAGTAGTGAGTTGTTTTGACAGGGTGCTTTCTGTGGAGATATCTGCTGGGTCTCTTCCCATGGCAACATCCTGGAAGAGTTTACGGGTGGTATTACCTATCAGGATTACCCAGACCTAGTTCAGGGTTGTGAGACAAGGACAGTACCTTTCCTACTTTGTTTAGTAATACCACAGTGATCCAATATCCAATAAATCACTGAAAATGGATTAACAAATAGCTTTGATCATTCACAGTATAAATATTTACTCTGAATCTCTACAGGCATCTGTCAAGATCTATAACTCACAGTCTGATACCCCTGAGACAGTAGAAAGAGCTTGAGGAAATGAATGCAAATTTGTAATTACACTCCAGCTCAAGATTTGGATCGTTTGGTAGCCATGTCTCATCAGAACACCAGGATGCTGTGTTGTTTTGATGGTTATCAGAACAGTTTTCATTTCCTGCTGGACTTTTTTTCCCCAAATATTTGTATGCATTTCTGTGTCTCTGTGTATCTCCTGTCTTTGTCAGTATCCCTGCCTGAATGACAACTCAGCTAAAGGCTAGTTTACAAACAAAATGTTTATATCCAAACTAAATCTGAGCTTAGTCTCAAATAAGAATCCAAAGAGATGTATGTTTACCAGCCGTGATAGATATGAGCCAGTTTAACCTGCCCACATATTACCTTATTTTATTGAAGCTGTATTTAAAATACTTCTTTTTGTTTTTTAAAAATGAAGACATCTGCACATTTGTTTACATCAAAGAAGTCTTGAGCTTAGAATGAGCAAGTAAAACAGCAATTTAAAAAAATGCTTATTTCAGTAAACTGTATAACCACTGACAGTTGGCTAAATAAATCTGTACCCCCTGTGGATGAGCTGGACTGTAGCAATGCAGGGGTTTTTACATTCCAGTCATGCGCCTGTGCAAACAGCAAGTAAACGAAGGCCTAACCTTGCACGCTCCCATGGAGAGGGTCTGCAATGAAATTGCATATAATCACTGAAAGCAGGGTGCAAGTGCCCTGGGATTTGTATGGGATCAGTGCTCAGAGACGGGGACTAGAAATCTGGACACTAGGGGAGCAGTCAAATGCATCAGTTTAAGTGCAACTACACTGGTGGGACATTTGGAAGCAATGTTTTATATATTTTTGCTTGAAGCAGTGTGAACAGAAAACTCACACCTGTTGTCTGTCTCTGGCAAAATGATTGTGTAAATGATTATTTACTTTCACCTAAAAGGTAAATCAGGAAAGAAAAGAAAAGAAAAGAAAAGGAAAGGAAAGGAAAAATGCACCAAGTGTTTCTGATTTCACTTTGTTTTTGTTTTTTTTTACTCTGCAACATCTGGCCAGCCTGGAGTCCACCAGAAAAGACAGAGTGAGGACATAAGCTGTGGAAGAGTGAGGTTGGCCCTCTCTGTTTCCCAGAGGGCATAGGCAATTTTCAGCTCTAGTGAGCCAGCTCTAGGAATACCTACATCTGAACACAGAACAATACTGAAGCTCATTTAGTCATGTCCTCCCATGGTAGCAACTGACTCGTCACCCTTTTTTAAACACTAAACAAAAATGGCAAATTTAGGATTACTGAATCCACTGACACACATTTAATTCTTTGAGTTGCACAGCAGAAGTTTAAGAATGTTGAAGACAAACACCAAACATATTTTGTATTACTTCAACTATAACTGATTATGGTAATCCCTTAAAAAGTGTTATAAAATAAATGAAAAATATCTGAATATTCATCTGTCTTAATAATAATGGAGGTGTCACTCATGTTCTGATTGAGCTCTGTCAGATGCACTGGTACCTGACTACTGTAGTACTGAGAGTTGCAGGTAAGCTCCATGATTGATAGCTATGCTAAGAGTGCCACTGCTGCTCTCCCCAGGTGATGGCAATTGAACTGCTGCTCAGCAGGCTGCAGTGCCAGTATTTCTACCAGTCACACTACAGCAAAAACATCTTGCTTCTTTTCAGTAAAGGTTTACTACTGTGGCTCAGTTTTTCTTAAGGAGCTAAGATGTTTAAGGAGGTTTTCAGCAAAAAGTACAACAGTAGAACTAAAGCAAATAAATGGGTTTCCTTGGAAGGGGTTTCTAATGACTTCATGTGAATAGAAGCTTTAAAACCAAGTCTGGGCCCCTAAGTCCACTTTTGAAAAAACCATGGCTGTCCACATTGAGCATAAACAGGATTTGTGCATTTTTAGTTGACTCTAGCTGGGGCACAGCTTTCACTGTGTTGTGGAAGAGATTTCAGGTGGGGGACATGGCTTATGGCAGCTAGAGGTGGACAAAGAGCAGCAAGGGGAGTTAACTGCCTCAACAGTGGTATGACCATCTATACTGATCCACTTTACTTCTCTAATCCACTTGGCTGAAGCAAGTCACAAGTGTGTCCCATTTGTATTGTTAGTGTTTTTGAATGTAAATCGTTGGACTTAAACATTTTATGCGGATTAGACAAGCTTAGCTCCATGCCTAATGCAATGATTAGGGATTTCTGGCACAGCAGATAAGTGAATGTTCACTAGTTACTCACTGGGCTCAACGGTTAAAGACCTTAGGCCAAAATGGCAAAGTCTTAAACAAGACAGCTTTCAAGCTGCAGAAGCGTCCCCCAACAGAGAATTGTTAAGGGGGGCGTGGTGATAGATCAGATTGGTCACTAACCTTTTAATGCATTAGACTAATAAACTTTATTCAAGCAATAAACTTGGACATGAAGACTGTTAAAATGTAACCTTAAAAAATAGAAGGAAAGTTCTTTTCTTCTTTGAAAAGAAGAAAAGTAGAAGAGTATTACATACTATATATTATAGAGGTTCACAGGTGTGTGTTCTTAGACAAACGAGTGAGACAGATTTTGCAGTTTGTCTACACTTTTCAGATTCGGCATTTATCCCCAATGAACAGACAGTTTGATTTTGTGTCTTGTATCATTAAACTCAAGGTGTTATATGAACAATGGTACGTGTTAATGGTTTTTCTGGCTTTTAGTCAAATTTCCTTTGATTTATATTCACAGCAATGTGCAAGAAACCTATTGGGTAGCATAAATAGTACATTTAATAACCTTCAGTTTAGAGGCTGAACTAAGTTTGAGTACTTGGAGGCGTTTGAGTAAAAAGACTAAACAGGACTTCAACCTGATGTAAAACTGAAAAGTAACAGGTCACCAAGTGTGCCATAAAATCCACAAAACAGCAACCGAAATGGCTCAAAGAATTGTAACCCTCCTCAAAACAGAGACCAGCCACATTACTCATAATTTCAAAAGACCATTGTACGCGCAGAACTGAGCAGTACTTTTAAAATCAAAGCAAGGTCTACAACACTGGTGAGTGTTTAAGGTTAAAAGGGAGAACTAGTGGGTCTTGTGGGACTCAAATGAATTTTATAGTGCTGTATGAAGAGAATTTTTAACCGCAAGTTGCAAGTGCCTTTGAAGATAAAATGCTAGTTCAAATTTTGTCAATAATTCCTTTTAAAGTTTTTACTGAAGTCTTGGTAACATGATGTCTGTGGTGTATAATTACACTGTTCCTCTCTCTTTTTAAGAATGTGTGCAGTAACATTACCTAGCTTTAAAGGAATGGTGATTTTAAAACAACATTAGTCATTAGGCATTATGGTATGTGTTTGAAAATCTATCCATCAAAGTGCAAAAGCCTAGTAAGCTTTGATCACTGGGGATAAACAAATAAATAACTTTTAAGCAGTGGAGATGTACATGCTTTAAAATAACAGCAATGTTTTCTTTCATGAATGAAAGAAAACATTGCAGGTCTAGTATTGCAGGTTTAACCGAATTTAGTTCAGTCAGGACCACATTACTTCCAAGAAGATTGTTATCGCATCTGCAGCAATTAAGATTTAGAGGCATCGTTCTGTCCCGGGGCCTCCTCTCCCTCTCACATGCACATGCACGAAGACCCCAAGCATAGAATAGAGCAAGTATCAGTGACAATAGACATGACATTAAGTGAGAAGTTGTATAAACTGAAAGAGCTGGGGTAAAGGTGGGTTGCAAAGCAGAGTGCAGAGGCAGCAGCAACTGTAGGTGGGTTAAACTCTAGGTGGGCTAAATAGCATGTCCTATTTTACCACTAGGATGCTCAACCGAGTGTTGGCTGAGATATACACTAAAGGAAGTAGGCATTGAGATTAGCTGATGTACATGGATTTTAGAGTGAGCCTGACTTTGATTTAAGTAACGTTATGCTGTATTAAACAGAAATACCTTTGTGCATTAAATAAAATTAGTTACATAAATAAATAAAATTAAAAAGTAAATTGTGCTATACGTGAAAATTTGTATCACCATTCTGAACTGTGGCCATCCATCCATCTTCTTCCTTCCACATATCCCATTCAGATTCATGGTGGAGCTGGAGCTTTTCCCAGTTATCACAGGGTGAGAGGCAGGATGCACCCCGGATGGGTTGCCAGTCTGTCGCAGGGCAAGCTGTCATCGTGATATCCTCATTTTACATGATACCTCGATTTGTTTTTACATACAGTATCTTATTTTTCATCAACCACTGATGTACATTATGTTTTTGGCTCTGAGGGCCCTTTTGTTGTTGTTGTTTTCTCCATAATGAAGCAGGTGTCTAATGGGTAGATGTTATTCATGTACTGATTATGAAAAATATAAGTGCCTGATACCTGTGCTTCTAATTACCAAGCTAATTGGTGTGCAGCCAAAATTGTCACTGTTATCTGATGAATTGCTTTTAGGCGAGCTAAAAGCTGATTTTAAACAGGAAAGGTCATCCTGCCCATACTGATACTGTAGTTTGAAGAAACATATTTGTTTTTTGTAATCTATCTCTGGATTATCATCTGCCCTGCTTATACTATTACAGGTTAAAAGATTGCATTACATCTTTTGTAGCATATTGAATATATTTTTATTAAATGTGACTGAAACTATTAACTGTATGTTTGCTGATAAGTGCTGCTGATTTCACCCTGTCATTTGGTGTTTTAATTTAGTGCTTTTCGATTATATACAAAGATTTATGGTAGATTAAGAAGCTCAAGCATATGTGAGCAAATACTTGGCTTGCTAAGTTAAATTAAAAAGAAGTTATTGTGGGCTTCTCAACTTTCACAGTTGAGAAAATAAATGAAGTATATAACTCTAATGCATATGCATTTTAAAACAGTCATTAGCTGACTAAAAAGCTGAAGCTATCACAGTCATCTTTTGCACCTTATTACAAATCTTCTCTCTTTTGTTCTCTTGTAGGTTCCATCTGAGTAGGAGGTGGCAACAAAAGACCAAATGCCATGGATGCATTCAATTTCACATATTGGAATGCCTCTGAAGGCAATGACACAGAAGTTGTGGAAGAGAGCGAAAGCGCCTACAAGACTGTGGAGGTGGTGTTCATTGTGTTGGTGGCTGGTTCCCTCAGTTTGGTTACAGTTATTGGAAATATCCTAGTCATGCTTTCCATCAAAGTTAATAGGAACTTACAAACTGTCAACAACTACTTTTTATTCAGCCTTGCATGTGCTGATCTAATTATTGGACTGTGCTCGATGAACTTATACACAGTCTACATAGTGATTGGCTACTGGCCCCTGGGGCCAGTGGTGTGCGACTTGTGGTTAGCATTGGACTATGTTGTCAGCAATGCATCTGTCATGAATCTTCTCATCATAAGCTTTGATAGATACTTCTGTGTCACCAAGCCCCTCACCTACCCCGTCAAAAGGACCACCAAAATGGCAGGAATGATGATTGCGGCTGCCTGGGTCCTGTCTTTCATCCTCTGGGCGCCTGCTATTCTCTTCTGGCAGTTCATTGTTGGTGGGCGGACAGTGCCTGAGAAGGAGTGCTATATCCAGTTCTTTTCCAATGCTGCTGTTACTTTTGGCACAGCCATTGCCGCCTTTTACCTACCTGTCATCATCATGATTCAGCTATACTGGCAGATCTCCAGAGCAAGCAAGAGCCGTGTGAAGAAGGATAACCGGAAGCCATCAGGAGCAATACCAGAATCTATCTCACCAGGCCAGAGAAGAAACAACACTCCAAAATCTAACAACAATAATGTACCAGGTGAAGATGCGGGGCATTCACAGAGCCAGAATGCTGCTGATGGGGCAAACCAGCATGATGGAAAACTCCAGAATGGCAAAGGGCCTTCCTCGACCACTGCTGAGGGAGAAACTGAAGGTGATGATGTGGCAAGGGAGAACTGTACTCCTGGAGAGGAGAAGGAAAGCTCCAATGACTCAACATCTGGCAGTGTGGTTGCTTCCAATCAGAAAGAGGAGGAACCAGCACCATCCACAGCCAACTCCAGTCTTGAGACAGGCCAGCCACTCACACGTCAGCGAGCCAAGGCAGGGGGCTCCAAGCTGACATGTATTAAGATCAAGACTAAATCACCCAAAGGTGACTGCTACACACCATCTAATGCCACTGTTGAGATTGTCCCAACCTCAGAGAGACAGAATCATGTGGCTCGGAAGATTGTGAAGATGACTAAGCAACCTCCAAACAAGAAAAAGAAAGCAGCGCCATCACGGGAGAAAAAAGTTACCCGCACCATAATGGCCATCCTGGTAGCGTTTGTTGCCACCTGGACTCCTTATAACGTGATGGTGCTTATTAACACGTTTTGCTCTAGCTGTATCCCCAACACAGTATGGACTATTGGTTACTGGCTATGCTATATCAACAGTACCATTAATCCGGCCTGCTACGCCCTGTGCAATGTCACATTTAAAAAGACATTCAAACATCTTCTCCTCTGCCAATATAAGAATATTAGGTCAGCCAGATAAATACGCACCACTTGGGAGGAACCACTGATAAATGAGTTGTGTGTCTATGAGTGCACGTGTGTATGTCATCCATGAATATGTGTGTGTGTCTATGAAAGAGGTTTGTAAGCATCATAAAGACTGCAAGAGTACATTTTGAAATCACTTGCCATCATTCAGTCATTAGTTTTCCAAATTCTCTCAATAACCGGTTGTAGCACTTTACACAAATTCAGCTGAAGCCAGTTGCATTGAGATATGTCTTGCAGAAACAGTGCAGATAAGAAAGGTTCTGGGGTAAATAAAAAAGGGTTACTGAAAGTCGTATGCTCAAAAAAAATATAAGGGCATGTAAAGCAGGGAAAATGGAGTGACACTGAGCTGTTAAAAAATGAACAAAGATAAAGAGCAGAGGAATATCTGTGCTGTAAGAAAACACAAGAAAACTTCAAAATGGGAAAATAGGGCTGACTGAATTTACAAACCTCAGAAGTTTGAAGTTCAGTAAAGATACCTGTAGATAACTGTACATATTGCTGTCTAATTATGTGTGTGAGCGCACAAGTAGGTGTGTGATGGCTCTGCATTTGTGTGCATACTTGTGGCCCTCTGCCTGCCTTCTTTCTGTGATCATCATCATGGAACTTCCAGTCAGTCACATTAGGACTCAAAGGTTTCCCATTTAACAATGAGCCCCTGTGGGAATGAGCTGCCATTAATACATAGTACTTACATAATCCTTTTTTTTTTTTTAAGTTGCACTTGGCAAGTTTGCACACTGGCAGGGACAGATCCTAGCCATAAATAATGTTGATCTTAAAAGACTGGTTTAGCAAAGTTTAAAAAATAAATAAATGCAAGTTGTGCATAAAAAAAGACATTTAAAAACCACTGAAACAGCTGATAAAGATTGAAAATACTCAACAGCAAAACCTAATTTGAGCCAGTCAGATGAATCCATTATTCTGCTAATTGAGGATAGATCCCCACTGAGGATGTAAATATGCTCATTCACTTCAGTGATGGATGGGAAGACTGTTACCACTCATGTTTGTTGATATGAAACTGGGACCAGGAGATGGTTGCTGTAGCTTAGTGTAGCATAAATAATGGAAACAAGGGGGAAATGGCTAATTAACATGCTCTATGCCATTTGTTAAATCTGCACAAAAACTTAAACTCAAACTGCAACAGGGACTAGGCGAGGAGTTCAAAGTAGATTGCTTGCTTCTTTATATCAAAAGAAGTCACTTGAGCTGGTTTGGGCATCTGACTAAAATTCTTCATGGATGCATGAGATGTTTTGGGCATGTCCAGTCGTGGGGAAAACCATTTGGCAGACCCAGGTGACTCTGGCTGGCTTGGGAATGCCCTGCAGTCCCCCAGGAAAGTTCAAAGTAATGACCAAGGCGAGGAAGGTCCCCACAATTTTGAGTTGACGTGGACTGAGATAAGCGGTAGACAATGGATGATTGGATTTAAAGAACAAGCTGTTTTCTGAGGGTTTATGTATGGTACTAGCTTTTTTGTGTTTTTGTTTTTTTGTCTTGGAGCAGGGATTTCTGTCTTGCTGTCAGTGTGAGGGTGTCACTGCACCCAGCCAAAGAGTAGTCTGTCATATACCGTTACATGGAATAACTAAATGGCTGTAGCTGAAAGGCAAACAAACAAACCAAACAGCAATAGCTATAAATAGCTAAAAAAAAAAAAAGAAAAATGTGGCATAGCTTGTTCAGTTGCTCTTTCTGATTTGCCCTTCACATGTGCCACATCACTTCAGATGTTAATTTCATGACAGCTATGAAGAAATTTGTTTTTGTTGTCAAGATATTCACCGTTGAAAGGAAACTTCCTTCTCAGTGAGTGAAACAGGTGGTTTGAGCTCAGAGCTGTTTTTTATTGCTGTCTGTGGGAAGGCACTTTGTGCTGCTTGCTTGTGTGTGCAGATGAGTGGGAGACGTCATTTGATCATGCTGATTAGTGGATTGATGTCACAGCGTGTTCTGTACTGTACTGATGATGATTGTGAAGACCTAGGTGTGTGTGTGTGGGTACGCTCGTGTGTGGGTGTATACGTGCCGAGTTTGTTTGTGTGCTCCACGAGTGGAGTTTACTTCTGATCACAGGTCATGGCCTTGTGATTTTTACAAAAAAGGGCTATTTATGTTTTGTGACCTTTTTATTTTACTACTATTTCATTATTAATTCTATAAACACACACACACATATTTATATATATACACTTGTGTTTATTTTAATGAAATGAAAAATGGGGAAAAATATCTTTTTACAGTACAACATGTTCTGTGTGCTCATGCATGTCATCCATCATTTAAGCATAAACATTCTCAGTTATAGTAATGTGTGCTCACCAGTTGATGTGATTAATATGCAGGAGAAACTGCCATAAGGAGGTTACCACATTGGCTGGTAGGGGGGCTTTTTTGTAAAGATTTACGCCTGCACCAAATAGCTACTCAAGGCTGTCTCCTTAAAGAGAAATCTGGGACAGATCCTATAATGAAAACTCACCATGAGGCTGATCAGATTATGGGACGATGTGGAACACCTACATTCGAGATTAAAGATTGCCCATTATACGCTCAGCTTGCTACAAGCCCATGCCCCACTTAGTGCTCCACTCAGCCCTGATCCTGTTATAGTCTCTTACTCTTTTAAGGCCATGAATGTAATGTACATAATAAAATATATATATTGGTCTATTCATTACCATACTTTATTCTATTGTATTTTTTTTCCTTTTTTCCTGGTCAGTGTATCACCTGACTTCCAGCTACTGTATCGCAGATATATACGCTATTCATTTTAAATCAGTGCATTTATATAGTGCTAATTCACAATATCTCAAGGTGCTTTATATTGTAAGGTAAAAATTCAGCAATCCACTTTGAGCAAGCACTCGCTGGGGAGGAAGAACTCCATTTCAACAGGACCTCCAGCAGAACTAGGCTTAGGGGGCTGGCATTCTGTCACGATCAACTGGGGAAAGGGGGAAGAAATTAAACAAACAGGACAAAGCACAAAATTACAGTACAGTGGAGAGAGTAGACAAAGTCTGGGGTTACTCTGTCTTTTATGAATAATTTTAATCAAATGCATTTCAAAGACATTAGAAGGCTAGAAATAATGATATTTAATTCAAATTTTAATTTGCTTCCATCAAAGAATCATCAGTTTTCAGTTATCACATCCTTGCAGGCATTTGAGATTCTAGAGGCCAATTTGTTGAGGTAATCTGGAAAAATCTCACCCCGTGCTTACTGAAGCAACCCCCACAAGCTAGATTGGTTTGATAGCACTGCTTAGGTACAATACAGTCAAACTGTTCCCACAACTGCTCAGCAGGTCTGGGATCCAGTGATTTTGCTGGTCTCTCCATCATAGAAAGAACACCTGCTGACTGCTTCTATTCTCAATGAAGTGATTACCTGCCTTGCCCACAAAACCCTCACATTTCTTTCAGCATCCATGAAAGATAGCATCAAGGCCTCCCACAGCATCTTTCCATTTGTTCTGCATCTCCTAAATGTTCTTCTTTTTCACCAAGACACCTGAACCACTTTTCCTCAGTGTTCTGTTCAGTTTCTTTATTCTTAGACTTTTTTTGTTCAGTCTCAGATATGCATTTTTCTTTGCAATCTAAGAAAGAATCTCACTGTTAAGACTGGTGTTTTTCCATTCTTTCCATTTTTTTTTTTTCATTTTTCCACTACATTTTTTAAGTACCAGTGCAGATCAACCTTAATTTTTTTATTCAAACAGTACATTAACTTTCCAATATTATTTGTGGGGTTTTAGTAGTGCATTCATTTGTATTCAGCATTCAATATTGGGTGGATTCCAACAAAACTGGAACTGACCTCTCTGAAACATCACTCAGTGAGTCAAGACAAAATTTAGTGTTATTCTCTTAAAGTTCTCAGTAGAAATATAACGTAGCATAAAATAGAAAAAAATTGAAGTGCCTCAAAAATTTCCTTAAGTATTTTTACCTTTGTGGTTTGAGCAACAGAAGTGAAAAGACAAGACTCAACACTGGTCCATATTTATCAGAACACTTCCAGCAGGAACTCAGACACCCATCAGAGCAACCATCCTTTTCGATGATAAGTGGAGCCATGTCTGTCTGACATCTGTCACACATCTTAGAAGTGAGTAAAGAGCCTTCCAGAATAACTGATTAAGCTTTGCTAAGCTGTCATTTGAGTGATACCAGCGGGAGACTAAGTGGCTCAAGTGGTGGTCTAGGGGTCTCAGCTTGAGCAGCTGCGTAGGTGTTTGATGGAAGGTGATGGCAGTTTATCACCTCCTGGAGCGGGAAAAGGGCGAGATGCATTCAAAAAACAAACGTGCTTACAGCAGTTGTCGCCATCCCATGCACTTTGAACATTAGGGCCATTAAGCCATTTCACTCATCCTGGTCTTGTTGCCAAGTTGTCAAACACTTGAGAACAAAAAGACGTTCTTGTATTAGGGCTTGACTGGAAATGGGGGAAGTGGGTGGGGGGTAGGTGAGGAATGTCCCCTTATGACAGAGCGAAAGAGCATCACGTAGTGACAGTGAAAGAGTACAGCTGTCAGCCATATAATGGAGAAAGCAACCTGATGGCTCCACGGTGTTCTTTGTACATGTGAAACAGCAGATAATCATGGTTACGAGAGGGGTTGAGAGAGACATAGAAGGGGGAGGGAGAGTAGGGTCTGTCAGTGACAAAATCCAAAGCTGAAGGATTACACTGCAAGTGGACCATGTTTGGAGAAGTCACAGCCATTCTGGGCAGGTCAGCCAAAGGTTTTGCTGCAAGAATTTTAGTGTCCCAGATGAAACCTGCCAGTGTATGTAAACAGTGTGAGACGGCTCTGTTTACCATCGCTCCTGCGCTTTTATTGCATCTCATTTTCATGTTGTGCAAACGCAATCCATTGTTTCGCACTTTATGGAAGTATGATCAGAATCCTAACATTTGATGAGTGATTTTAAATGCATATATACTCACATACATTTTTATGCTGATGTCCATGACCAAACTAAACATAGTCTCTATTGTAATCATCAACATATCGTGTTGTGCCGTCAGAGCTAGCAGGGCTCCTGTCCATACGGCTTATGTCAAAGGGCTACACTCCTTTTTTAAGGAGTACATGTGACATGTAACGTTTGTCAGAGACAACTTTACATTTGAGGTTTCTCTGGCTTCACTCTATGGGCCGTTGCTGAGAATAATCTCAGCAGTCTTGTGCAGCCAAGCAGATATGAAGACGCAGCAGCTTGTGCATGCTGTGAGATTTTATTCAGAGACCGAAAGTTTATATCGCCGGATTGTACAGAGCAATTTGAAGTGCCTTATCCGGAATGACATAAACAAATTGCTCTTTTATCCTAAAATCCCTGTTGCTTCTTCAGAGTGTCTGGGCTGAAAGTTGTAAATTGTGCTGCTGTGTGATGCACATTAAAAAGCGTGTTTTACAGCCTTCCTGATTTTATTTTATTTAATTTTTTTATTTTACCAGCTCTGGGCTACAATCACTGTAATTTTTATGTTAATAAGAATCACCTGTTTAGACTGAACAAGCTAAAGAAATCACAACATTTCAGTGTCACTGAAATAATGCAGAAATAACCACAGCTAAACTAGTTTGCAGGCACAGTGGGCTGTTTTGGTTGACTGCCAATCCAATATTTATGTGTTCTTATTTTTCTTTAAAGACATTGTACTTTCACATGCAAATCCTGCATGTCTGTCATTATGTTGAGATCAGGGGTTATCATTAATTTGTGTGTGTGTGTGTGTGTGTGTGCGTGCATGCACCTTGCTGTGTGGTGGTTTATTTTTTTCTAAATGGCATCCTCAGCATGAACACATTAGATTGGACAAAATATCATGGCACACACCAGGGCGGATCAGGCAGAGTGATTATCTATTTCTTTGTCATCACTTCTTTCTCTTTAAACAGTCTTTCAATAGCAAAAAGCTTCCAAAGACTCACTGAGACACAGCTTTCCATGATAATGGAATATAGGAAGAGACATGATATACATTTTCTATTACATTTTGTAAATCTGCTTCTTTTATCATTGTACAAAGTACAAATGTAGTATTAAAAATTAGAATATGACCAGTGTACAGCCAGAGTTTCTTTTTTGTTTAAAAAGATAAATAAAAATCTATAAAGATGTGAATATTATAAATTGTGTTTCCATGATTATATAATTCCAAAGTTTGAAGGTATAAATATGTGCATTTCTGGAGTGCATGAGTTGAAGAAATGGATTCTTGCCTTGGAAACTGAGTGACTGTATCCAAACTTTTACACACTGGAACAGCGTTCCAGGGGATTTGAAGAGTGACTTATGCAGCCAGAAAGAGGAAAAAATGAGCAATCCCAAGGAGAGAAACCAAGGAGGGGGACAAAAGCTAAAACTAGTTTCAGTGTGGCCAAAAGCCCAGAGGCAAGAGTTTCATTTTGATTTCACCTGTAAATTTATAAGGCTTCTCACTTACCTTGAGAAGAAGCTGGTTCACCTGCTATCTTACTGGACACACTTTACAACTTTTGCAATTTTAACATCATGGGAAGAATGTGTTTTGTGGAAAAAAAAAAAAAAACTAACGTGCTGAGGGTTTGAGTTCTATGACCTGGTGTGAACTTCAAGGGTCAAAAAACATATTTAAAATGAAAAATCAATTTTTAAAAAAAGCAATCAGTAGCCTGCTGCAAGTGTTAAATGTACATTCAGGTGTTAATTTTTCATTTGCTAATGTATGTAGGTGCTCATTGTGTACTCACTCACTGTGGCTTGTGGCTTCTCTTGTAATAGGAAAAATAAATCTATTGTTTGCATTGTATATATCTATATGATATTACATTATATGTAATTCAGATGCAGTATATTTGAAATGTACATACACGATTAATAGCTACTCTCTGAATGTTCCCCCTCAACAACCCCTCATTTATTCTCCTCCCCCAACTATGAAACTCCTTGTACAGTAACAATGGTATTATTTTTTTGCTTTGATGCATTCTTGATTGATTATCTGTTCTGGACAATGAATCTGAGTGTTCTTATCACTGGCTACCTATGACACTGTAAGATGAACTGCATTAAGTGGTTACATTGTGCCATATCTTCTCAGAATGAAATTCGAATAAAAATATATGAAATGTGTTTGAAATTTGGAGGTTATTGTTTTAACAGGAACCACAGGATGAAACACAAACACTTTTGGTGTGTTTTCTAACTTTGATTTGTATTTTATTCATTTTTAACTTTTGGAAATGTACCAGGAAACAAAGGGGATGTTAACTTGAAGGTGGGGACTTTTTTTTTTACAACCAAGAGGTGGAGAGAAACAATCAGTGGGTATAAACTGAGATACAACAGAGCAGCAGGAGAAAAAAGAGGAACTAGCTTACTGTATGTTTATTCAACACTCTTTGACAGGAAGAAAAAGATTATAATTAAATTGAGCCACAAATTGCAAATTCATGACTTTTCTTTGCTCAAATTAATTGAGTAAACATGTTCATAGCTTCAGTTTTAACAAACTGACTTATTAAGTCTGGGCATGGATCAAAGAGTTTTCCAAATTAGGGTTATGTTATGTGCAACTGTAAGACAAATCCTAAGCAATTTGTTCTTAAGAAAATAATCCTAGACATAACATCATTAGGTGGGAATGCTACTAATTAAATCTTATTATTTATCTCTATTGTATTATATCGTCTATTCCAACATACAGGTTTTTCTTCTCAGGTGCTAGAAAGAAGAAAAAAGTAAAACGTGGTCACTAAGAGACATATTTCCACTGATTTTTGTCAAAGCTATATGGGCTCCTACAGTCAACCTACAGGACATGTAAAGAGGAACCATGTTGAAACAGGGCAGTGGCCATCTTCCCCACTGTCTTCTTTCTCCCTCGCTGGCTCAAACAAGCTCATCAGCCATTTGGGTGCGCTCTCGCTTCTTGCCTTCCTTCTTTTGCTTCTTTGCATCTGCAAGGATAGACAAAGTCAAAACCGACAGCTTTTACTTTGATGATATCTCTACCAGAAGTGGAGTCTTTTGAAAAATCAAAAAAATCTCAGTGTCTCCATCAAGAGAACCTGTCCTCCATATCAAAATGTATTAACTGTATAAGTTTTAATCTTTTTTTTGCCAGCGTGCACATTTAGTGCTGTTCCTCCTGCTCTCTTGGGGATTGATTTGGCACTCTGGTGCATACCCCATGAAAAACCACCTTATCAACTTGCCGCAACAGTGGATTGGTACCTGGCTGCCATGACAGGAGCCACAGTGCATGGCTCCCCTTTCTGCTTTATGGCCTCTCCACTCTGGTAAACAGAAAGAGAGCACAACCTCCAGGGGTTTGGACAGCTAGCGTCTGCCTAGCTGTTTGTTGGTCATTCAGCTGTGCAGTTTATTTGTGTTTGTATCTGCTTGGCTGCATCTATGTCTATCTCTCAGTCAAATTGTCTGTGTCTTATCATTTTAAAACTTTGATGGTTCACATTTTAGTGTGCAGATGTTACATGTCTAAACGTACCACATCTAACATCTGTAGAAATAGCTGTTTGGCAGGGAAATGTCTCATTTCATTAGAATATATTTTGCCAAGTCATAGTGGGAACAGCACAGTTGGAAATAAAACAAATCATGACTGAAATTCACTGAACTGTTATTACAACCATACAGCCATTTTTTTTTCTTCTCTTGAATTTCAGTACAATTAAGTCCCACCAGCACTGGAGGGGAAAACAATTCATGGCTTTCAACTGACTTTGTACTATGTGAAGACTGCTCTTGCAAAAAATAGAAAAGAAAATGCCTAAAAGCTACATTGTGGTGTGGTGCACTACCAGAAGGGTAAAGAACCCAGAACTAAGTTGTGTAAGCTGCTGAACCGAAAAACTGAGTCTTAAGGAGGCAAAGTGGATACAGGCAATAAAACAAGAGACCTCAGAAGGACGAGTGGCAAAACTGTGGAATCCCAGTACTCACTCAGGACTATTTTGCAGCAAGCATTTTGTCAGATAAGTTAAATATACAAATATCAAATTAGGATTACTATGTTTCTTCAGGCTAAGCCAAAGCATTTTGAAAGTGTGCAACAGCAGTGAGTACCAGGGTTTTTCCTGGCTCAAAAAAGGTCTTTGGTTTGTGACAATGTATGTTAGCAAAATTAGTCTGCACATATCCATCTATTTTCTTCACCACTTAATCCAATCCAGGGTCACGGGAGAGCTGGAGCCATACCCCAACTGCCATAGGGCAAGTAGTCTGCATACAGTTAAGGTATAAAAAAAAATCTGTGTTGGCTTACAAAATGTAATGTTTTTATATGCTATAAATATGCTATGAGTAAATGAACTACCCTGATTATGTTTTACTATGCAAATGCCTTAACAAATCACAACTTTTGAACAGCACCATATGTTTAGTTAGCTATTTGGAAGCTAATATTAGCTATGTGTAGAATTCATAATGCTATGAAGATTATGCTTGCAAGTGCCTTACCAAACTAACTTAACACAATAACAGGGCCCAAAGGCTTATTAAAAAAAAAAATACAATGTCTTTAATTATGTTTATAATATACACATAGCCATGCTTAATTGTTTTTCTCATTTCTAGCCTTTCCTATAGCTTCATAGTCCTGTGGCATCATTCTTTATATCTCACTCTCAGCAAGAAAGTGATTTCTGAAAATGCTACCATGGAACCATGAGTCTGTCAAGGTAGCCACACTGCCATGACTCATTTGGACACTTCAAAAGAACAAAGCCATGCTTAATGTTGTTAGTAACACCTGTGCTTTCTCAAGTTTCTTAAGTTAAAATGGTTGGTGTGACAAATGCATAGGGCTAATGCTGAATAAAAGAATGCATTATGCTCCCTCTCCACTCCTGCACTTTTCACCATCCTCTTCAAAAATACATGCTTGTATTTTTTTTAGATGTTTGGCATGTCTTATCTCTAACTATAAATCACGTTTTAAAGCAAGCTTTCCCAGCTCATGTTGAACAGTGACGTCAGCCATGTGCATCTAAAGCACATGCTCTAAAGCAGGGGTGTCATAAATAAGTCCCGGGGGCCAGAATCGGCCCGGCAAAGACTCCAAACCGGCCCACTGGATGGCTTTGGAAAATGTTAAGGAGGGCACAAATTTTTGAACTTTTAAATATATTTTAATAGGTTTTGCAGCTTTTCCTACTAAAAATGACCTCCCTCATGGCCACAAACACCAAAAGTTCCAGTTTTTTCACTATTGACTATAGAAATGTCTGTTTTTTACAATGGGCTCACATAAAAAGGAAATTTTCTGTGAATTAACAGAAACTTTCTGTTTTATAATTACAGGACCGTCTGGGCAATGAGCTACCAAATTTTTTTCTGTAATTTTACACACTTGTTTCTGACAATTTAAGCCCAAAGAGTCATGCATTTCTTTATCATGTGGAAAAACTGAGACATACTTTTGAAATTGCAATTCTTTTTCTTATATAAAGATATCGCAGGGGTTAAATGTGTAGTTAAACTTATTTTCACTGACAGAAAGGGGAGTTTCACTGGTCTGGCCCACTTAAGATCACATTGAGCTGCAGGTGGCCCACGGTATAAAATGAGTTTGACATCTCTGCTCTAAACAAAAGAAGTGACTTGGCAAATTAGAAAGTGATGTGTGTGATAAAAATTACCATCATTTTAACATGTCTGGAAATCCAGCAGGGACAGTAACATTGTGATTATATATGAATTCTGTGTTCATTTTGTGCACTTTGTGTGGATAGATTAGTTTAAAAAATTATCTTACTCTAATAACGTACTGGAAAGCAGTTCTGAACTGTGACAAGGCATGCTTCATCAATGAGATTTGAGCTGCCTATCAGCCTTTTAACATTCTCAATGTGCACTACTAGGAAAACTGTGAAAATCTCTTCTTGTCATCTCAGTTGCAAACTTCCACTGGCATAAGAATCTTGACGTGCAAAGCGCTCTCGCCCCTGCAAATACAGAAATTACCCTTCCATTCGATTTGTTTACTTGTTTTTTATTTGTTTCAATGTTTTCTCTCTCTTCATCTCCCTGCTGTTTTGTGTCAGCATATTCTGCTCCCTGGAGAGAGAGATGGAGGAAAAGGATTTATTCTCATGCTGTTCTCTCTGCTCCATATATGAGATGTGGACTCTCATGCCAGGTTGGAGTACTTTCTGCTGCATTTGCACATTGCATGACTCTGCTCCTTTTTGCCTTTCACACAGACTCATAATCAGACCCTTGCTGCCTTCTCCTGCTCAAATCTGCCCTGAGCCAAAACACAGTTGCTCCATATTTGCTCAAATTTCAGACTTTTGACATCCAATTAATGAAAATACAGATACTAAAGTAAAATTTGCATATTAAGTTAAATAGTTTACTGTTATCCTATATTTTTTCCTACTTTATACTTCTACTTCACAGGAAGAAAATAATACTGCACTGCAACATTGAATCACAAAGTAAACAAGTTAAAATTAGCTCCACCTCAATGAACTGCATTACTATTTGACATCCACCTGAAGTATTTTTTACCCTCATTTCCTCAAACTTTCTTTGCTGTTTTCTAATTAAGACATTATTCTCAAAACATTAGTTTGAAGAAAATGTATAATGTATTCAAACTGCAGCTATGGCTTTGTATTATCAAGTTATTTTTTTAGCCTAAAGTCACACGTTTGTTTCACAAAGCTTTAC
>VUQS01025327.1:1701-20631 GCA_015108495.1 Heterochromis multidens | reverse complement strand
TTTTTCTATCAGTATTAGTATCAGTATTTCTCAAGAAGGTCATATTGTGACCGGTCTTATGTTTTAAGAAAAAAAAAATAACTAAAAAGATATGGAATTAATTATTACAACTTTATCCATCATAAAGTTTGTCCAGTCTCAATCTCAGTTTTTGCAGCTATGCCTCTCTGCCTTTGGGAGGCAGGAATCCTGAGTGCAATAACACAACCATATGTGGCTGTGAATGCACGTCTTTGACTTAAAAATTAGGACACCTCCTGTATGTCCAAGAAGAATGACAGAAACAAATTCACCCCAAGCAGATTCAGAGATGCCAGATTTCTCCTAACAAAGCCTTTTCTTTTACCTGAAATCAACTTTGTCATGCAAACACTCCCTCACGCATTAGTCTCTCTGTTCTGCTGAAAGAGAAGGTGGGGACCTTGAGATTTCTACAGACATTCATAATGTTTAATTTCTGTCAGTCTTTGTTCTCTTTCGCTCCAGAGGGTCTGTGTTTCACCTGGACTAGACAGCAAAGACACGCAACTCTGGATCTCAGATCACTCCCAAGGTGCATCTTAGCATTGTCTCGTTCAAAATCTGCAAATGACAGATGCTACCGCCACAGCAGCAATCTGCTGCAGTCAGGGGAAACCTGACTGCATCTCCCAAACCCAAAGTGGCTGTTCAGAATTACATATTTGGCTGGGCAGATATGTGCTCCCAGCTGGGGGTTAGATGGCCTCTTCTCACCATTTCACTTTCTCTCTCTAAAGGCAAACATTTCTGTGTTGTTCTTTTTTTTTCATAAGCTCTCTGATCCTGCTGCTGTGGACTGTATCTCTGCCATCCCCCGACTCACAGAGAAAACATGCACAATTCCCCCTGCCATGTGAACCTCATTGTGCACAGCACCCCCTCTCTTTTTCCTGGTAACTCCCCTGTTTCCCAAGGCTTATCTTCCAACTGGCAGACATGGGATATCACACCTCGCACAGATATTGGGTCTCTCTTCCCAACTGCCTCCCTTCATGTCTGCCCCCGTCATCCTTGCTCTGCATCTCTTTTGCCCTCAACTCTCACACCTCTTAGGTTGTTACACCGCATCCATGCATCTGGCTTTAATTGATGTGCAGGTATGCAGTGCTGCACACATGGCTGCTAAACAAATAGATTTGGATTTCAGACACATTCACAGACTATATTTTAATTTATGCTGTACTTTTTTACTTGTGGCTTTTTAACGGGAATCTAACTGATGTGCAGCAATATTGTGAAAATGTTTAATGCGGATGTAATCGTGCATCTCTAAATAATTAATAAGAATGTAATAAGGACCTCTTGTTTGATTTTGTTTTAAAGTTATATTATTATTATTATAATATGTTTAAGTATGTAAATTAATCAATTGGTTCCTTATAAAAGTCTCAAGAAACAGGAACCAAATCTAACTTATGGAGCTTGCATGTCCATAGTTGCATAGATTGAGCCATGTTAAGTAAATTCACTATAGGTAACAACGTGAGTGTTACAAGCACTGATAAATGAAGCTCTGACAAATATAATTTAACACGCATTAAATTTCACATTAAGTAAATTTTTTTTCACAAAATGGATCCAATTGCTTTCTACACCTTCTAAATATAAATCCATATACATCTTTATACATTTAAAAGTGGCATCCTGTATCATATTTGCTGCAAAGCATGAGAGATGGTAAATACAGTACATCTCTTCAAGATGTTCCTTCTGTCACGATGCATTAATGATGTGTTACCAAGTGAAATATTAAACTGATCCCTCTTTTGAAAGTCAAAATAGAGTTTGGCATAAAATCTTAAGACAAACAGTATTGCAGACAGATGTGCTACATTTCACAGCACTGCAGCGGCAGACGTGTTGTACCGAGAGTCTCTCTCAGAAGTGCTCACATTGTCTTATCTTTGTAGTGTGGGACTTCGCCTGACTGTGGTTGTTTGATGAAGCGATGGTAAGGTTAAGTAAACTCCATGTGCAAACTTCATGTGCACACATGGCATCTGGGGAGTGTGATAAGGTTGCCGTTTATGGCCACTGGCAACATTTTGTACTCATTATAATCCTGTTTGGACAATGGGACATCCTTGTTTACAAAACTGACGAAAAGCACTGACTCATTTGGAATGAATCAAGTGCTTCTCATCAACAGTTTTATCTCAATCCTTTCAAGCAGGCAGGGATATATTCTATATGCATGTGTTTATTTCACATTTTCTAATTACTTCAAATCTTGTATCTACTCAAATGTTCTATAAACTGATTATTTCCCACATTCTCTGTGAAATGGAGGCAAAAAGTATTCTTTAGTTTAGTATCTTATACATGACTCAACAAAGCTAAAAGCTTGTAATTATAGCTGAATAGTGAGTTAACCTATTCACCCTTGCTTTAATACTGTCATTCACAGCTCCAACTTAGCACTTAAGTAGGAGGATTTCCATCACACTGATGGTGGATTGAATATAAATTTGAATCACAGCTGGCTTTGCCTCGATTAAATCATTTGCAAGGGTTTGCTGGATTTAGCAGAGATGCAATCAGTCTGAGATGTGCCGGAGACAAGATAAATATCTACTTAATTTACACAGTTATTATCACAAAGAGGATAGAATTAGTTAATTCCCTCAAATACCTTGATACATACTTTGTACTACTCTACTGATGCCAATTCATCCTAATTAAAGTTATTTTGCCTTTGATTTTGACCTGTGTGTTATGACAAACAAAAGAACATCCAAAACAGCATAAAATATACAGACTTTTCAGGACACAACTAAGCACTTTGGCAGAAGAAACAGAGACTTCTGAGTGGTAAACATCCCTTCAGCTACAATTAATTAAACAAACTAAGTGATCTGACATTGCCTGTAACTGTTTACAGTAATCTGACAGTGAAAGAAGGTCCTGGAATGATTCTTCTTGTAGATCATCAGTTTGTTTCTGCATGAGTCTGGCGTTTGATCCAAGCCAACCCAATATCATGAGGTCCCTGGAAAGTAAACAATTTTCAGAACTAGACCAAAAAAGGCCAGTGTTCCATCTATGTGTGTTTCAACAGGTCTGTCTTACATTACAAATACTGAAGGAAGTTTAAGAACACGGCTTGTATAAAAGGCTTTGTCTTGCTTGAATTTCACTCCAGATTTATATTTTATGATGGTATTTTGATTCCTTCAGTAACTGTTTTGTGAAAAAGCTGAATTGGCATTTTCTTTAAGGTACGCAGCTGAAGTAAACAGTCCCTATATTAGCACACTAAATTCTATTGAATAAACCAATAAGCTGTGCACCTTTCTGTACACCCCCAGTTCCTACGCAAAGCTTACACATATTGAATGAGGCTGTCAAATGAAAGTAAAATCAACCCTCCATTAAACTTGCACTAAGACAGCAAACCAATAGACCCCATCATAACTGGAGTAATCGAGCGTCACTGGAATTTGTAGACGTTTGTTTGATGTACTTTATACTTGGCAGGTGTATAGCTAGTGACCGGAGTAACTGCACAGTCTAGTCTAAAGTTTTTTAAAAGAGCAGTTTTCTACACATATTCCTTCATTTATTAGTGAGATGTTCCACAGACTGAGTAAATATTGACTGGCAGTGTTAGGCGGCAAGGCAGAAATTGCTTTGAGGAAAAGAGATTACAATTTGAAATTTCCACTAAGGCTCCATTACTCAGGCTATTTTGGGATCAGCATGTATTCTGTCTTACTGGGAATTTAATGGAGGGTTTACAATAGGCTAGTCTCTCTGCTTTCATTAGCCACCCACAAGGTGTTGTCTTAGAACTGGAGGTGTACTTACACAGTGAAGAATTTGATTTTCAGTAACTCCAAAGTTGCATTATGGGCTGTACAACATGAGTCATCAGCAACTGCTAATCTTACACACTTATATTAATCAATAATCTAGTTTTTTAAAAGATGCAAAATGTAGGAAATACTTTAATGTGTGATTTTCCAATTAGCAATGCACAAAACCTAGTAACACCCTCATTAATAACGGGAAATTGATAGCTAAGTAAACTTTAGGTGTTAGTTAACATTATTAATTAGTTTATTTTTAAATTATAGATAACTAATTGGATATTTTGTTTGCAAATCCTCTATGATAGTAACGGTGCAACTTGTGTTTATAATCCTTTATATTTTAAAGTTGAAACTGCTGTTTATAATGGTTTTACAAAGGACATCAGTAAGCAGATGAGGTGAATTTTAAACCTGCATATGGCAGTTTTTGTCCTGTCTCACTCACTGTTTAGTTTTCTTTGCAGTTTTTGTTTACTTCCACCTTCTCTACCTCTTTGGTTAGGTTAAAGCACCAAAACTACTTGGTTATGTTTAGGAAAAGATGATATGAGTTAAAATATGACGAGTTGATAGTGGGACAGGTCTCTGTTGCCACCACATGTGTCACGAGGCCAGCGTTAAATGTCACATGCATATTTCTGACATGCCAGTTGCTTTGAGTAGTCTGCAGTATTTATTCTTAGATTAGAGTGCACTCTCTGATCAGTAACAAATCTTTTATCATAAAGGTCTTGCTCTATATATAATTAATAATAATTATAATTTATTTTATTCCAAAAACCAATGACATATGACAGTATAATTAACTATCAAGTTAAGACTTCTTAAAAATTGTAATTGGAGCAAGTTTTACCAAAAAGCCAACTTCTTTAAAATTAATCTTGGTTTTGATATTCCTTCTAAAACCAAAAAGTAACAGGATGCAAAGAACATATCACATTTGTAGACATGGTGATTCATCAAAAGAACTTTTGAACTGGTCCTACTTTTGGTGACCAGCTCAACATGTCCAACATGTAAAATGAGTTGCATTTTATGTAGCAATGATTTATTTCTGTCAGCTTACCTTGCAGCTTGGTCTTAGGGATTTTCCCACAAGGCTTGGTGGCTGTGACAGTGGCGGCGCAGGTCGCGTCCATGAGCGCTCGCTTTAACACTCCCGTTCTGTTCTTCTTGCCCGTTGCCAGATCACACTCCCCCCAAGCCTGGAAGTCGTACTTGCATTCACCTATCGCATAAAAAGGCATCAAACTTTCAATCACATGCTTTTGTTTGGTGAAGTAGCCCAGAGAAGGAATGGTATGGAAGTGATCACAAAGAAAACCTGGTAAAATGACAAATTTGCAGATTCTATATTTGTTTTAAAAAAGGAGTGACTGTAACAAGTCCCTGAGCCTGGGGAGTGCTGAGTCATTGACTTTGAATGGGTGTTTGATGAGCAGTTAGCTACCCCCTTCTATCAAGAGAAATTGTCCAACATTCACAAAGTGTCTTCATGAGGCCATTTTCTTAACAACAAACTAAAGGATGTTTATGTTTTTTTCTGCAGGAATAGGTGATGCTTCACAGTTTGAATCTTATATTCTTGATATGATGAAACCTTCTAACAGATGAATGTAATCAAACAGAGCCTGGCTGCTGGATAGATCTCATTTTAGAGCAGGACTTTTTTGCATATTCGTGATGTTTTAGGCGTCTTGCTGGTGCTTTCATTTTATCTTGCATTTTTAACCTTAAATTCAACCAAAAGGAGTGCAAGATTGCTCTAGAAAATGGTAACAGTGGCTAATATACTGTATGTTACAGATATTGGTTTGAAAAGCATGCAGGTATGTGCATGTAAGTGTTTGTGTACTGTATGTCCATGTCTCTCTTATCTCCCTCCATTATTTTTTTTTTTTTTCCCAGTATAGCCGGGCTCCCTCGAGGATGTGACATTCATTCATCTGCCTCCTCTCTCATCAAAGCATCAGTGCCCTTGTCACTGCTTCTGAGATCCCAAGGTGCTCATCAGAGGAGGGGAGAGGTGGGAGAAGGAGCGAGGAAAAGAGGGGTGAAGAGTGAAGAGGGGGAGTGACAGAGCCATTGTTGCAAGAATCCTACAGGGACTTCCAGAGCAACCAACTTTAAAAACCCTATGCCTCCATAGGTAATTTGTCTTGGAGAGAGAGAGCTCCCAGGAATTCTAAAATTACAAAATGTTACAAATAGCTCTAATAATACAAATAACTCTAATATATAAATATTGGGATATTTATATATTGGAGTTATTTGTATTATTAGCGCTATTATTTAATATTGGTATTTTAACTTGTCAATGGCTTTTCTTACTGTCCTGGAGCAACTGTGCCAACATAATTTCCTCTGGGATTAATAAAGTATTCTGATTCTGATTCTGATTTTGATTCTGATTAAGTAGCAAAAAAAGACCTGTCATAATTCCTTTCTCCAATATTTAATTGATAATCAGAAGAGGCTGAAGAAATTTGATTGCCATCAGGTAGAGACGGGATGTATGGGAAGTGTCATCATGAAATACCCAAGATTTTGCTTTTGATGCAATTTCTTACATTTTACCATCACTAACATCATCCCCATCATCTATTCTTTTCACCATTTATTCTTTAGTTCTAAAAGTTTTGTAAAATATAAAAGTTTCAAATGTTTTCAAAATCTTAAAAAATACACACATATATTGCAATCTACAGTACTATGAAAAAGTCATAATCCATTTTGCTTCCAAGGAGCCAGACTAATTTTTTTAAAGTGGTCTTGAGCAATAGTTCTCCAGGCTTTCTGAAGGTCTTTCACAGTTATTCTTTGGACTTTGGCTGCTTTTTCACTTATTTTCAGCCCAGTCTTTTTACCTGACCATTTTCAGAGGACTCTTTTGGGGTGTTTTTGCTAAGTTACTTAACACTGACCTATAAATTTTTCAAACATAAAAAAGTCACCTAACTCAAGGGATGAACCAGTGTTGTATCCACACATAACAGAAAGGTTTGCTAAGAACCACAAAGACATATAATTTGATCCAATTTCTTTGGTTGAATGTGCATAAAATGCCAAAGATAACACAGTTTGACAGACATAAATTAGCTATTTTGCACCAACAAGGTAATTCCAAAGAACTATTAGCAGAAAACCTGTCATAGCTCAGTATAGTATATAGTTTGGAAAAAAATCCAGCAAAGAACATGACACAGGACCTGAGAGATGCATCTAGCTCTCTAGTTGATCCATCTACTCATCAGAAATGGTCTCAGAGGGAGGGTGGCTGTCAGTCATTCTTCAGGAATGCAAATGGGGAGAAAAGATTGAGATATGCTAAATTACACAAGAATTGGGCTGACTTTGGCAACAGGTCTTGTAGAGTGATGAATCCAAATTTGAAATTTTTGGTTCAAGCCATTATCAGTATGTATGGAGGTGGTCAGGAGAAAGGTAAAACAGTGAGTGTCTGCAGTCATCTGTAAAACACGGCGGAGCCTCTGTCATGGATTCTGGCTGCATTTCACCCAGTGGTGTTGGGGATCTTGCCAAAATTGATGGAATTATGAACATAGAAAAGCATACCTGGATAGAAAAACATACAATGAAACACTGTCGGTCATGGATTGGCCTCCCCAAAGCCTGAACTTCAACATTATTGAAGCAGTGTAGGATCATCTTGGCAGAGAACACAAAAAAAGGCAGCCGACATCCAGAGAAGAGCTTTGAATGCCCTTTAAGAAACCTGGAGAACTATTCCTTAAGACTGCTCAAAGAAATTGCAAGAAAACTTGCCTAAGAGAGTTCAGGCTGTGTTGAAGAATAAAGGTGGTCATACCAAATATTGACTTTCAAGCTTGTTAGAATTGTACAAACTCTGTTTTTGCCTCATATATTGTATTTCCATGTATGTGTGCATGTTTCTGCACAAATAACTGCACCTATTTCCCATTTTCCTAGCAAAATATAAAGAAATGAGGGGTGGCTTAAGACTTTTGCACAGCACTGTAAATGCAAAAAATATTCCATCCTTGTATTGGATGCATGTTCTGTGAGTCTATATGGATGGCCTTTATCAGTTTCTCCATTGGTTGTATGGGGTGGACAGAATTTGCTCCATCCTTAAGTCCTTTCCTTGCCACAATGGATCCAAATATTTATAATTATTTATTAATTATTATTACTTTCATGTGTTTTCTTTTTCACCTAATATATAAGTAATGTGCTTGTGTTTTATCTGCTATGAACAAATGTGTGTACATTAACAATTTTATGGCAATGCACTCCTGAACCAAATATTGCTCATTCCTAGTAATGTTTCTCCTTTCCTTCTCCAGCTCTCACATATTTTTATCTGTTTAAGTTTTCTATGGATTCATAGTGCTTCAGCACTGCAGCACACCATATGACTTGTCTCTTTTGATTTATTATAATGAGACTCATTAGCTGCTGTGTTTGTTACCTTGGTCACCAGTCCCATAGGTGCTCATCTTTTTTTGTGTCATGCTGGTAGAAACCCCACTTCTACAACATTGTGCACACCTCCTATATTAATATTTATTCTCCTTGCATCACTGTGTTATACTTTGGCAAGAGGCAAAGAACAGTTTGGGCTGTGTGCTGCAAACTAAAAAACCAATGTTAACCTAGTTTTCACTAGTTGGTTTTTAAGGGTCTTTTGGGTCTTAGTATTCTAATTAGATGTAAGAGTTTTGCCAGATGGGATGTCAAATCTTTCATGCTCAGGACTCTTAGAACTGCACTAAAAAAAAAACCTCACAATTTTTCATGTCTCTTTTAAGAATACATAGCTAAAGGCACATAATGCTGTTCCTTATTTCAGTATGCTACCTACTAGAGTTTAGCTGATGAGTATAGTCACAATAGTATATTAATTATTGGCAAATAGACATTTTTACTCAGCTGCACCATATCCAAATACAGACCTAGCAGCCAGGGTTGAATTGGAGGGTCTTTTCACACCTATTCTTACAGGTTCTGTGGGGCGCAGGCACCAAATGTTACAGTGTTTATCTGTTTTTTCAAGTACAAAAATATCCACACTTAAAAAGACACTGCTCTCATTTTGCAGGATCTCCAGCCAAGAGGGGCAATTCACACTTTAAAATTTTTCTTTTCTTAAGTAACTTTCCACAGTTCAAAAGACAGAGGCGTGAAACTTATTGCCACTCTTCCAAAACTTTTGTTGCTATAATCTATGTAGCCAGTTAGCACCATTATTTCCTGCAGTGTGTTCATCATTCGTGACAGGCTCATTGCAGAGCAGCAGGCTCCTGCCTGACAGGCCTTACTGTGGGAACAAATGTCCTCTAGGCTTGTCACTGCAAGACATTTCAGCTGTAAAAGCTGCACCGTCTCAAGCCCAAAAAAGAAAATGACAATGGTGGGCAATTATTCCTATGTTTTCCATGACAATGTATTATATTCTCCACAGACGTTTTTGTTGTACCTCTAATTAGCTAGCTTGCTCATTCCTATTCTGAAAATGGGACCATTGTTTGTATAAATGACGGGCCACAATAAATCATTGGGAGACGTGGTGTGAGATGGATGGGATCCATGTATTTGTACAGAAGGAGGGGAGTCCTGGGTCATTTAGTAGGCATAAATTATTTAACAACTTAAAACAGTAGGTATTCTATATTCTACTGGAAAAGTAGACCCTTTTTTTCTACTTCAACAAAGCAATGTGTGAACATTTATCACCTCCAAACTTCTTTTTCCAGTTGCAGGGGATCTTGCAGCGCTGGGTCTTGATGGTCTGCTTGCAGTCAGTGCCAGTACGTGTTCCCTCCCTGGTGCCGAGTCCACAGTCCCCTTCGTTGGCTACACACACACTCCACTGCCACTCCCCACAGTCTGACTTGCGCTCCTTCTTTCCTGTAGAATCATCCACACAACACATTAAACACCAGTACTGTAACACACAATAGATAGAACTGAGAGGAATGCCACCCATTTTTCACACAAAAGTCTGTTCACAGGTCTTGTAAAAAGTTGTTCCAAGTGGAGGAACACAAAATCTGACAAATGACAACAAATATCACTTGAGGCATCACTTGAAGCTGAAAACAACATATATGGGGCTCAAGACAACACAGAAGGAATCAAATCTGGAGGCATGAATTTAGCTAGATGTGAACTTATCAGTTCCTCATCTCTACTGAGGCTAGTAGGTACAAGCTGTATTTCTACTATTAGCATAAAACACCTGAAACTGACGGAAGTGAGAGGGCCAGAGTTCCACTGACGGTAATCTAAAACATAGGCTAAAAAAGATGATAGTGCTGGTTCGATTGCATTCATTTTTGTACTCAAGAAAACAAACAAGTTCAAAAACTGCCTATGGTTAATGAGCGCTTGCAATGCATTCCTACACTGCTGACCTAAACTGGTGGAGAACTGTCTGAAAAACCAAAGCTGTTTTTAATTCTTCTTTTAAGGTGAGTTTAGTGACAAGTGTTCCAAAGAAGGACTCGAGTTAATGTGAAAGTCCTTTAAATTGCCATTTAAATGACACAGCATTTCAATCACCCCTTATTTGTCTTTCAAGATGTATTTTAAAGAAAGATAAGGAGTTTTAAAAGGGTTTAGGGAACTTTATCGATTTCGCTATGAGGATGTGGATCTACCTGAAAGTTAACTGAAATAGTGGCTTTGTTTTTTTGCTTTTTTTTTGGAGTGAACTTTTTCACTTGAGAATGTACCTGCTGTGTGTTGAATAGCGGAAGCAGATTGTTCTTTTTGTTCTACTGGTTTTCTTTTTGTTTGGTTTGTCATTGTTTAAAATAGATGAATACATTCTCTAAAATAACAACATTTCAACCTTTCCTCTTTTTATAATTACGTGGTTCTACATTACTCATGTCAACTTCTGAAAAGCAAAAGCCAAACAAACGCCAATGTGATTCTGTTAACTTATAATCTACAGGGTCATAACTTGAGATTTTAAGATTAACTGTCAACCCATTTCTTGACAATGAAGTCATGATTTAGGTCTTACATCAGTTTTTGTTTATTAGAGCTTCCCTTCATGAATTCCTTGCTTAGCCTGCTGCAATTGTAGCCCAACTTCAGTTAGGTGGTAGAAAGTGCATGGATGGATGGATGTTAGAACATGTTTGATTTTATTAAAACAAATGTCTGTTAAAGTACCCCCTCTAGGACTGTTTCACATTATTTCAAGGCAGCTGTAATGAGTTTAGGTGTTTGCACTAATTTCCAATGCAAATGAACTTATTCCCCTGAATTTAAATTAGGTTAAATGTGTTTTCTTTACCCAAGCGGGATTACTCTGACTTTTTTTTTTCCTTTTTGCAAAATATTGCTATTTGTTTCTGCTTAATTCTCATAGGAGACCAATTACTTTATCCTCAAAGTTTTATTTTTAAACATGCATTTGTATTTTTTGAGTTCTGTACAACTAAATTAGTTGTTCAGCAGGACAATGAAATGTGACACCACTGCATGTATACTGCTTAATTTAAGGTTAACCAACAATTGCCTCTTTATCATCTGAAAAGCATACTTAACAGTTTGAAATAATCACCTTGTTTTTCTGCTTTGCCTCCTTCAGTTGCAATCACTGTAAGCACCAGGAGTGCCATTGCCACCCGTGTCCACTGCTTCTGTCCATTCATTCTGAAAATCAAAAAACGACAACTATTAGGTGGGGAAATCTACTTCTTCACAGTTTAAATGTTACTAGTCAACATCAAGCAGTTATTCTGCATCCCTTAAAATGCCTTTTCTATAAGCAACTATAGTCAACTAATCAACTCTCCTAGTTCATGCAGATAATCTGATATCATTGCCAGCCCACATCAGGTAATAGCTCAGATGATACTATTCTATGCATCCTATAGGCAGTTGCTACACAGCTGCAAGCCACTTTGCAACCACTATTGCTTCAGTTTCTCTTTTTCATGCTGTCTGACTTCATCAGCATTATGGCTGTTGCCACTGTCTGCTCTGGTCTCTACCATCTTGAATGTGATCTGAATAACCTTGGGTTTCCATGTATGCCCATGGAAGGCCATGTTCTAACATTTCAAATCTCTCAGATTTAAAATTCCACAAAAATGGGCTTGAACTTGGCACATTCAGGGTGGAGGGAGGAAAAAAGTGATAGTCATCCAGCCATCCGTCATATGAGTCAACAAGAATATCCTGTGAAATGTCCATCTCTTTTCATGTTAGTCCCACTATGCTGGATTCCAAAATCAACATTTTGATTGCCTACACTGTCATTACACTGAAAGGCATTTGCTGTTAGTCTCAGTTAAATCTTGTCACTATACAGGTTTCATTTAAGTTGTCAAAACTCTCTTTCTACATCCAAAACAAGAATAATAAATGCTTATGAGTTTCTCAATTATTCTGTTTTTAAACCATATTTTAAAATTATATGACCAACACTAACTGACTGTAGTAATTGACCATGTTAATACATACAAATAATGTTGGGCTTTAAAAAAAAAAACTTGCAAACATTTATCATACAATATTCTTTAGTTCTCAGTGTTAAATTATTTATTTCATGGTTGTACTGTCCAATAGCATGTAATAAGATACCCAAAGTAGTCATGCCAATACTTGTGTTTTTATTCATGTTTAAACTGGGGGTTATTTAGTAGGTTTCAAAGCTGACATTTTTATTAAGAATTACTAACAGCACTGTGGATGTAAATATACACGTGAACATGTATATAAACAGTATGGGTATGAAGTCACCACTTTTTTTTTTTGATAAATTTGATAAAGTTATTTTTGGGGTCATTTTTCAGCCTTTATTTGACAGGACAGTAAGAAGCAGACAGGAAAGTAGGGAAATGGCGAAGGGGAAATGGGAAATGGAAATGAAGCACAGGAAATGGTCCAGGATGGAGTCAAACCCAGGTACCTGTAGCCTTTCAGCGTAGGGGTTGCCTGCTCAGCTAAGCGGTACCCAAGTAGAAGCACTTTGAGGTCCAAGTTTTATATTAGTGTTTTTCCTTTCATGAGGATGATTCCTATAAGTTTCACATACTGAAGTAGGCTTTTAATTTGAAATAAGAGAAAAGCTGGATAGTAAATCCCCAATTTAAAATAAGAACAAGGAATATAACTGTTTGAAGCAGGTTTTTGTGGAGTACAACATTTTTGTTCCGTTTCCTTTAATATAGATACAGTTAATGTTGAAATTGACAGCTATTCTTATTTTTTGCCATCATAAAATGCAACATACCGCAGAGGCTTGAGAGACTTGAGAGGCTTTGAGTCCACGCTTACTGAAGTGCACAACATTTGCTCAAGAAAAGATTACACCTGCAGTGAGAAAAGAGCAAGGAAGCTGGAGTGGCCTCTATTATATTGCCACTGTACAACTATTGAAACTGTCATCTGCCTCATTTTTGTCCAGTGCAGCTAACATTAGAGATTCAAAATTTAGCCGATTTATGGTTTCATAAATCAAACTAAAGAAATCATACATCAGATTTCCCTACCTTATTTGATCCTCCTGCTGGTTTTGGATTGGCAGAAAGCTGTTACTGTCACTACCACTAGCCTAATGCACTGAGATGAAATTGCTGCAAAAACCTCACTCTTTTTGGCTCTGCTGCCTCTCCTTTTTTTCCTGAGTGAGATCCTCTAGCCGACAGCACTCTCTGAGAGGGAAACAGCATGAGACTGAAGCAATTACAAAGTGTCTGACGCCAGAAATGCTCCTCTGGGCTCAAATTCTTGTAGAACAGTTCAGCCTGGCAGGGAAATAATATACATTTGTCATTTTTAATTAATCACGAGCTGGATCTGAGCCGTCCATCCTATTGTGCATTCTCAGCTTTTCATTTCCCTCACTTAAGATTCCATATAAGTTGAGTCTATGGCAGTGAAAGCTTCTGAAATGTAAAAGCATTCAAATGTTATATTTAATTATTTGATGCTATTGAAGTAAGTTTTATCCAGGAGTTAATGTCTTCCGGCACTTCTCTGAAATTCATAATGGACCTTATGGCAATGCCTGTAGTTTGCCTAGCAGATTGTTTTTATACTTTACTGACTGAGGCAGCTCACAGACAAACCCTGTTTTGATTAAATACTTCAGACTCCATCTCCCAGTTTTTAAGAGGTCCACAACTATTCATCTCCTAACCCAAAGAATGAAAGGAGAAAAAAAAAATCATTGAATCCCAACTGTAAGAAGTACGTACAATGAGTTCTAAAAGATTCGTAGAGAAAGCCCAATGAAAGCTCACTGATAAAGATCATTTTCCAAGAAAAAGGCATTGTGGCCTTTCAAAAGATAAGAAAGCCGTTCCCTGAGTTAGTCACACAAAGAATGATAGGCTTTTGGTGCAGTGCAGGCATAATAATAGGGGACATGGCAGATGACTTTGAATGAGCACTACATACAGTAAGTTAAAGAAAAAATAAGTCCTGGAATTGAGCTGACTTAACCATTTCCTCTGTAGAGAGTGGATCCTGGGAGACAACAAGTTTCTCCTCTTTTAGAAGTTAATCATTGAAATGAAAGTCACTGTGTAGCTGTTTTCAGAGCATGACAGCACCTATAATGGATGGATGGGTCTGAGCATTTGACTGTCCTTCAGTAGGCATATGTGCTGCCTGTGTTAGACTTTGATAAGAAGCCTTCAGAAGTGCCATCTTAAAGGACATGCGCATGTGCTTTCCATAAATGCTTTTTCTCACTTCCTTTACGCTCAGAAACACCTACAGCTCTACACATTGTGACAGAAAGAAAAAGAGCTAAAAAAAGACAGGTGTTTTGTTTTGTTTTTTTTTTCTAGAAGTCTCAGCTACTGCTATAACCTGAGCACGAATCAGCCTCTGATCATGACTCACACCCCCATGATTTCACTGAACCCTCGTGGGTTTTATATAAACATAATTTTCCAAGGTCCCTTGAGTCAGGTCTCCCCTCCGTGTAGCCAACAGGAAGTTGGTGTTTGGCTTTGCTGAAAAGGTGTATTTTGATAAATACATACAGACTCTAAATAAAGGATGGATAAAGCTACTGTGACGTCAGTCCATTGGTTTAATGAAGTTCTGTTTTGAAATCTCATTTTAAGCATTTTGGCTATCACCATGTTGGTTTTTTGAAACTGGACAACATGAAAGGTGGATCTGACAGGAAAATAAGGACATTGCACACTTCACTTAGTTTAGTGTCCATTTTACTCTAAATGGGATTTTTTTTTCCCCCAAGTAAGACGTGAAACTTTTAAGATTACACTCACCGGCCTCTTTCTTTGGTACATCTGTTCAACTGCTCATTAACGCAAACATCTAATCAGCCAACCACATGACAGCAGCTCAGTGCATTTAGGCATGTAGACATGGTCTAGATGACATGCTGAAGTTCAAACCAAGTATCCGAATGAGGAATAATAGTGATTTAAGTGACTTTGAAAGTGGAATGGTTGTTAGTGCCAGACAGGCCAGTCTGAGTGTTTCAGAAACTGCTGCCCTCCTGGGATTTTCCTGCAAAACCATCTCTAGTTTACAAAGAATGGTCCTAAAAAGAGAAAATATCCAGTGTGTGGCAGTTCTCTGGCTGAAAATGCCCTGTTGACACCAGAGGTCAGGGGAGAATGACCAGGCTGCTTTAAGAAGATTTGAAGGGAACTGTAACACAAATAATCACTTGTTACAACCAAGGTATGCAGAAGAGCATCTCTGAATGCACAACACATGAAACCTTGAAGCAGATGGACTACAACAGCAGAAGACCACACTGAGTGCCACTCCTGTCAGCTAAGAACAGGAAACAGAGTTACACTTCACACCAGCTCATCAAAATTGGACAACAGAAGACTGGAAAACCATTGTTGTCTGCTGCAACATTCAGATAGTAGTGGTAGAATTTGGCATATACAGCATGAAAGCATGGATCCATCCTGCCTTGTGTGGCTGCTTCTATGGATATGCCATGTCACAAAGCTCAAATCATCTCAAACTGGTGTTTGAACATGACAGTGAGTTCAATGTACTGAAATATAGCACCTTTGGGATGTTGTGGGAGATTCACATCATGGATGTGCAACCAACAAATCTTCAGGAACTGCTTGATGCTATCATGTCAATATAACCATGTTTCCAGCACCTTGTTGAATCTATGTCACCAACAAAGGCAGCTCTGAAGGCAAAAGGGGGTCCAACCTGGTACTAGCAAGGTGTACCTAATAAAATGCCCAGTACGTGTAGAAACCCATCAGACAAATGTTGATGAATTGAGAAGGGACATTTTTTTTCTCTACATTCAGATGTGTTTGTGAGAAGAGAGGAACAGAGTCACCTCTGTTGGTCATTAGAAAGAATGCAGGTTAAGGCGTTCTGATTGGCTTCATTTTTCAGATTCAGTTTTGTCCATCTTTTATATACAGTCTATGAATGAATATCACAAAATTCTTAGACATTTTAATGTTCTGCTAAAGTTGATACCCAAGTAGCCTGACACAATAGAACACGAGTCATTAATCACTGCCGAACTTATTGCCAGATTCCAAACTAGATATTGAAGGCAGGAAATTGCCATAAGTAAAGGTTTAGTGAAGTGGTGCTTTTCAAATAAGAGTTATTTTTTGCCCTCGAGGTTGTCGTCAGACAATACCCCTTACTGCCCACCCTTCCCCAGTTCAGGAACAGGAGGAGTGTTCGCAAACCTCACACAAAGGGGGTTACTTTAGCTGGAACATCAGAAACATCCTGTGGCTGGTGTGGCTCATGAGCCACTGAGAATGAGTCCTATCAAACACTACCATTTGCCCCATTGATCCAAACAAATCTGTGAGTTTGCTGGTGAGAGGAAAGGAGAAGGAAAGCCGGTACTGGGCACAAATCGATGGATCTTCAGTGACTCTTCACATGCTTCAGCAAATACGGACAAGATGCTCCTCCACTCTAGACTAACCCCGCATTCAAAACACATCCCATCTCTTTTCCCTCTCTCGCGGACTGACGTAATCCCTGCTGAGAACATAAAGGAGAATCTATTTATACGATTGGATCCTTTGGTTGCATTTGATATGAAGGCAGGAGGCAATGGAGTCAACAGTGAAGGAATAAAGGAGAGAGCAGTTTAATGAATCAATTATATGGCCCAAGAAAAGGGGAATTGCTCGGGTTATTAGCTGTACCGGCTGAGCACAAAAGATTTCCACCATTACCCTTCTGTGAAGAATAGATTTTGGTTTCTTTAATTAAAGCTGTTAACCTCTCACAATCCAATTCTTAATCAGAGAACTTGTATAGATACATTTGGGGAGCATGCAATTAGGCAACAGTTCCTCTGTGATGTGTTTATAATGAACACAAATATTACCATAAGACACATGTATGCATTTAATACCACTTAGCTGCACATGAATTATACATTTTTAAATAACTCCTTGCTCCCAGAGGAAGTAAATCAAAGGATTTAGTTTCCAAAAGTGATTCTTTCAGCTATCTCTAAATCCATCACTCAATATTTAGACTTTTTATTTAGACTAATTTTTCACTTGTGATATAAGGAGGTTAGTCCAAATGTGCAGTAATGACAATTAATAAAATGGGTCACATGGGTTGCTTGTTTTCGTGAACATAAAGAGAATAATCACCCAAATCTAAAGCTCCAATCAGCTTTAAAGGGAGTTCCAGTTCTTCACTGAGCCATTGAGGCTGCAGCTTTAACACCTTTTAGCACCAGCTTTTAACACCAAATAAGTCCATGCATAATAATTACACGTAGGCACTCAACACAGCACAACACATGAAAGCAAACAACAAGTTGTGATAAATAAACAACACCCCACACATGTCCCAACTAATCATCAAGGCACTGCTGACAGCAGATACAGTCACTGATAAGGCACTGACCACAGCAGAGCTGAGCAAAGTCACAAATGACAAGATCTTACATTTAAATCAGACTTCATAATTTATTGTAGCGTTACAAATGTGCGGAACATTTTTTTGCCTCGAGTGGCTAAAAATAATGTAGGGAGAAGTCATTATCTTTTCAAAAAATATTTAAAAATACAGTTAGATCCACATCCAAATTTATACAGACCTCAGGATTCTTGGGTACATTTAGGAGTATATATTCATTCAAACTATTACAAAGAGCCCATAAATCCTTTAAAACTTCAGTGATTAATGGAATGGTAGAAAAATCTGTTTAACGTCCCCACATTCAGCCAAGCTTACAATGTATAAATTCTGTACTTCATACAGGTTGTAACAAAGGATAGAGCAACAGGTCAGACAGGAGCAAGTCAAAACTCTCCTTCTATTTCATTTGCAAAGTAAAAGGAGGGATGAAAGCCAAAAGTGTTCCATATCATATGGCTGACTGACAGAACAACACCGATCAATAGACTAGCAGGAAAAAAAAAAACACCACTCCCCATGTGTCTCCATGTGGAAAACTATGTGTGCAGTGAAGAAAAAACATAATGATGCAAGCTTTTTGCTCCCTGATTTCCTTCTAGCCTTTCTAGCTTCTCATAGTCTATTTTCAGTTTTGGAGGTACAGTTCACATGAACACAAGACAGAACCCTAAGCCAGCACCCACAGTTCTCTACCGAGTGATTACAAAAATGGTTTAACAGTTTGTAGAAAAGTCACTCAGCTCAGTTATAGGTCTGCAAAGATGAACTGGGAGAAGACAGAACAAACCATCTTTACTGCAGATGGTAAGCATCTTGATCGTCACCTTGCAGTTTGATAGGAATAGAAGTTAATCTCTGATTTGGTATGTGCCTTATCAAATATAGTAACTGCTGCTATGTGTATTTACCTGCATCTGTGTGTTCCACATGCATGCCAGCACATGTGTGACTGCAACTTTTCCTCCTTGCAGTTTCAAATCTCCCTGTTTAGTCAGAACAATGTCAAGGAAAGTAATACATAACTAATTTTTTTATAAGAACAGTGGCTCAGACTACTACATGTAATGTAAAATGGATCACCTACATAGAAAACCACATATAGAGTTATCAACAGGCTCTGCAGAAGTGGTATGACAAAAAAAAAAAAAAAAAAACAAAAAAAATATCAAAAAATAAAAAAAAAAAAAAAAACAACTTTAAAATAATTCTG
>VUQS01025325.1:12719-25414 GCA_015108495.1 Heterochromis multidens | reverse complement strand
AAAGCCTTTGCATTGTTTTTGTAGTATTCCACAATCTTTTTACGCACTCTTTCACAAATTGGAGAGCCTCTGCCCATCTTTACTTCTGAGAGACTCTGCCTCTCTATGACATCCCTTTTATAGCTAATCATGTTACAGACCTGATATCAGTTAACTTAATTAGCTGCTAGATGTTCTCCCAGCTGAATCTTTTTGGACTTTCTTGCTTTTTCAGCCATTTGTTGTCCCTGTGCCAACTTTTTTGGGACCTGTAGCAGGCATCAAATTTGAAATGAGCTCATTTTGTGGATGAAGGTGTACAATTTACCAGTTTAAACATTTGTCATGTTATCCATGTTCTGTTGTGAATAAAATATTGGCTCGTGTGATTTGGAAGTCCTTTGGTTTTCATTTTGTTCAAATTTAAAGAACGTCCCAACTTTTCCGGAATTCGGGTTGTAGTTTATGGAGCGTTTCAAAAGTTGTTAGGTTTCATAATGTTCTTTAAGTGTTTTTAATTATTATATTATGGAGGATAATTGTCAGGGGAGTCATTTCATGTCGGTTCATCAAATGCCTTCCACCTGACCGTCACAGATTTGCGTGAAAAAGTTCCATGGGAAAGATGCACTTCTTAATAGAAATTATGCAAAATTTCAGGTCCCTACTGTCATTAGTTTTCTCAAAACTCTGATAAAGGTCTTAATGTAGTTTCACTTGTATTCTTTCATATTAAAATATACTAGTGTATTATAGTATTAATTACATGGTCAAATATTGATTTCTGTGTCATCCTTAAAAACCCAACATTACGAATTTGTACACACCAATCAGCTGATATTGATTATTAGTCGAGGTTGAGGTGTTGTTGTCTTCAGGTAAGTTTTTTTTTACTAGTTTGTTGGTTGTTGATTTACTTCAGTTAAATATTCATATTTCTGTGTAGCCCCTCTATGACCCCAACTACAAAGTGGTGGTGAATGCAGTGAAGCTGAAGCGACAGGTGGAGATGTATCAGTGGGTAGAGTACCATGAGAGCAGGTGAGGCTGTTGTCAGCACTCAGGGTGGGGCCGGGTGTGAACATGTTGGCTAGAATGCAGCTTACTGTACATTTTATTTCAGGGATTACCAAGAGAACGGTGAAACCAAAACAGAAACGACGTACACCTACAGTGAGTTGTTTTTTCTTTTTTTGAGATCTGTAGTCTTTGGTAACAGCACGGTCTGTGTAAAGGGGTTGTAACGCCTTTTCTTTAGACACTGAGTGGAAGTCAGAGTTGGTGAACAGTCGTCATTTTGATAAGGAGATCGGTCACCAGAACCCGAGGTACTAAAACATATTGAAGGTGATCATTTGTTCTTTTTCTTGTGTATGTACGTCCAGTCCCTTCTCACTTCAGTCTTTGTGTCTCAGTGCCATGGCTGTCGAGAGTGTGACGGTGGTGGCTTCTGAAGTCCAAGCTGGACCTTTCATTCTGTCTAAAGGTTTGTGTCTAAGCAAACATACAGGCACTACAGATGCTGTGTTTTATGTGTTTGGATTTTACTACTCATTTAATTTGCTGGTTATCCTCAGGCTTGGTGGAGCAGATAAATAACTTCCAGACACTGAGTTTGAGGGATTTTCCCATCTTTAACCTGGACCCTTTTCTCTCTATTGACGATGACTATTTCTATCACACTCAAAATCCACGGAGGCCAGAGGTGAGCATCAAGACGTGAACTCCTCACATATATATTAAATTTCGCACTCTGTGTGTGATGTGTTCCACACTTGTTGACTTTGAATTTGTTTGAATTCACGAGGTGGGTGATGTGCGTGTGAGATTCTCCTTCGCTGGACTTAGCAGTGACAACTCTCGCCTCGGCCCAGCTCAAACTGTACGTGCTACAAATGACCCATCAGCATATTCTCTGCCTACATTTCCACCGTAGTCTGTATGTAAGAGATTGATGGAGCTAAAAAGTGAACTCACAGTGCCTTAAACCTGCATTCTTTCTGTTGGCCAGCAGGGGGAAACTCCTCTGGTTGCAAAATGAAGTCTGATTGTATAGAAGTCTATGGAAAAGTAAACCTGCTTTTCAGTTCACTGTTACCCAGTAAACATTCCTAATGAGTTAATAGGCCCAGTTGCTAGCTTCAGATATTCAGTATAACATAATGTTCATGTTGTAAATTTTGGTCCTATTTAGATTAAAATAGACTCAGTATAGTATATAATAATTATAATGGGTACATTAGTAAAATGGACCTGCTGCTAATGTATGAGCATGCAGTATCCTCAGTAAGATCCAACCCTTGTTCCTCATGACAGTGATGGCCAGGCCGGGAATCCAGAAACCAATGGATGACCTCACTATGGCTATGTCCATCTTTTATATACAGTCTGTGGTCCTGGCCCACATGATGTTTTTATGTTGCTATTTATAACTCTCAGTAATTAAATATTTTATCATCAACAGGCATAAAAATCAGTTCAAGTGGTGCTTAGATGATTATTAATACAAAAATAATTTAGATAATCATTAAAATAATTTGTTAAAATCAAACATTTACTGTTTATGAGTACTTATTAGAGCATTTTGTTGGTTTTTAAATAGAAAAAAAAAATTAGAGATTTGTCTTAGAGTTCTGGAAACTTGTAAATGTTGTTTTTGCAGTTTTTTTTAGACTTAATGATTAATTTGTTAAAAAAAAGTTTATTCTGTAATGGAATGACATGGGATTTTCTTTTTTGATTAATTGTTTTGATTTAAAAATGTGAAATTTATCTGTGTTAAATCAGTTAGTATAAAACTGTATAATTACTAAAAAACAGTTACTGTAAACATTACTGCAGTATAGAACATTCTATACTGTTAATAGGCAGCTTGGAAATGAGTGAGAGTTCATAAAAACTTTTTCACAGCAGTCACACAAGTGTGACTGTTCTGCTTTGGCACACGGCTGACATTTATGGGATTATTAAAACCTGCTATTCTGCTGTTTTTTGTCAAAATGTCTGCTGTGCCTTCAGCAAAATGTCCTATTTATTATAATCCAACCAAAAGCCCACAACAAACAGAGATGTTCAGTTTGCCGTGAAATATGAGCAGGAACAGATATTGCCAAAAGTGTTGCTCATTCATTTAATTTAGATTAAAACTGTTAGTCTCTACAGCTGTTTCAGATGCCACTGCTGTCTGTTTTTCAGGTCAGTATTGTAGCGATGCAGAGAGGTGAGCAGCTGGTGCCATTTAAAACCAAATCAGGAGACACTTTGGAGATCCTTTATCTGGAGGAGCTCTCTGCAGAGGTCAGCCTGGGATTTATTTCCATTTGTTGGGCTGTTGTCGATTTTAATTCAGTCTGTTTGGTTAAAGCATATTTCTGTTATGCGTTATCTGTAGGAGGTGTTTGCGAGGGAACACCAGTTTAACACCATGAAGACTTGGGGACTCAGGGCTGCAGGGTGGGCCCTCATGTTCCTCGGTATTCAGCTGAGCATGCGAATCATCTACACACTGGGTAAATTAACTGCTGCTGTACAGTTGTATGAATTTCATCCTTCTTTGCATCTGTTATTCATACTTCCTGTCTGGTATGTTCCTGCAGTGGACTGGGTTCCTGTCCTTAGAGAGCTTGTGTCCGTTGGCCTGAAGATCTTCGCCTTGTGCGTCTCCTGCTCGCTGTCTCTTGTTATAATTGCAGTCGGCTGGCTTTTTTACCGACCGTTGGTGGCAGTAGCTATAGGAGCGCTGGCTCTGCTTCCAGTGTTTCTCGCCCGCTCAGGACTTCCCGCCAAGAAGAACGCGTGACTATTGAACTGATGATTATAGGTTTTCTGATGGCTGGCTGCAGATGTTTTGTGCAGCCATGTTTTTGTTTGTCAGTTTGTTACAACCAGCACAGGGGTTGTTGGTTTAAGCAGACATTCAGTTTTTGTTGTTGTTGTTGTTTTGTTAAATAGATTTAATCCGGCTCAGTTTTCTACAAAAAGCTGACATCGTCCTGTCAGACACAAGCGGTGGATAGCTGCTGCCTTTAAACATCTTCAGATGTGGCCTTTCCAAAATTAATCCAAGCATGTAAGCCCTCACTGAATTCTCACCTGAGCAACCACCTGAGATTTCTGTTGTCTCATTTTTACTTCACCAAAGTTTCTTCCACAAAATGTTCCGTTGTTTTTTGGCTTGAATTTTTTTCACCTAGTTAAAATAAATGCAATCCTATCCAACAGTCCTGCACTAAACTCAGTGCTCCTCTTGAGCTGCACTGCTGTACTGACAGGTGCTCCAACAGTCTACAAAAACAGCAGAACTTTCCATTATCAGGGTAGAATTTAATGCACTGATGTGTGAGGCTGCATTAGTTTTAACTATGTGTGTCTAATAAACTGTGTAACTGTATGTTTGTTACATACCTCTGTTTTTACTTTATCTGCAACAACTGAGCAGTGTTTACATAGCTGTAAAATAAAGCTCATTAGTAAATTTAATAGCTGCAAAATTGCTTGTAATACAAAATTCAGTTATGATGTGTAAAACTGAAAAGACACCAAAGAACCGGGGTTCTCAATTTTGTTTGCATTATATGTTGATTAAAGCACTTACTTTATTACTTTTGGTTAATTGCCTTGAACTATAGACGATGACTGACATTAACTTATAACAGAGTGTGAGGGTGGAGGCAGTTTGACCACCAGAGCCTGGGCAGGTTTATTTTTCACGTTCATTGTCCTGATCAGTAAACATCTTGGCTTTAAATTTTTAACAACTAGTTCATGGGATTCTTATGACATGCTTCTCATTCTTGAAAATCTGTGTGCATTCAGGCTCAATTCACAAGGCAACAACCAAAGACTGGCTCGTATTAATCTATACTATCCACCATAAGCTGAGGAGCCTAAAACATATAGTTGTTAAACTGGGCCCCCATGGTGAAGAAATTTAACCCTTAAACTTTTTGCCTGATTACTGCAGAAATTTGAATTCTGTCCCTAGGCAGGGCTACAATTAGTTCAGTGTAATTCAGTGTTCAATCAAGTGATGCAAGTTATCCAGATTCTTACAAAGTAATTTATTACACAAAACACTAAGTTTCCATTTGCATTTTAGCAAAAAGATTTTCCAGTCTCGCGTTGTGCATGTGATCATAATGCACAGATTTGTATATGAGGCACACAAACAAATTTTGACTTCGTGTGCACGAGTTTGTCGAGATAATTAAAGGACTACGGGTCACAGTGTACAGGTACTTCAACCCTAGTTGGCTGTGGAAACATTCCTCCGATCAGCGCGCAGGGCTTAAGCACTTAACTGTAGTTGGCAGGCTGACACCACGGGTCCCCTGGCTGATCTTTTTGATTTCATAGAATGTGTGGATAAAGGAGGTTTCATTATTATGGCAAATTTAATCATGTTTAAGTACAAAAAAGTATTTTCCATAACCTCAAAATTGAATACTGACAGAACCTGACTACTTTTGCTTAAGACAAAAAAAAAAACAAAACAAGTAAAAGCATTACACCTTTAGTAAAAATTGGGGAGAACAGTCTTTTGGGTGGATGTGTTTGGGGGTAGGTTTGACCTAATTCTCCTTCTTTCCCCCTGCAGGAAGCAGTCCTCATGCCTCCGTTTACAGTAGGACACATTTATTGCTCTTCTTTCCCCGCCTGGCCTGTAGTGCAGCCTTGGTAGCCATCTCGAATACTTCCCTCACACCATCCTTTGTTTTTGCAGAGCACTCCATGTATCCAAAGGCACCAATCCTGTTAGCCATGTCCCGCCCATCCTCAGGTTTAACAGGTTCCTGAGATAAAGGTCAAGAGGCGCCGTTAGGAAAGAAGCTTCCACTGACAAAGAGTTTGTTTCCATGGGGTGTTAAGTTTTACCTGCTTCATTTTGGCAAGTTCCCTCCGAGTGTGCTCATCATTACGCAGATCCTTTTTATTTCCCACCAGTATAATGGGAACATTAGGGCAGAAGTGTTTCACCTCAGGGGTCCACTTCTCAGGGATATTCTCTGAATAAGGAGACAAATACAGCAGCGTTCAAAGCAGAGACACACGGCTGTTAATTATTTTCCTGATAGATTAACGTTGCTGTGTAACACTCCAGGAAAACACTAACGATCACAGGCTCCTACAGGCCAAGAGGATGTCATGTAACATGTTTGGTAACACTTTATAATATGGCCCACGACTAAGGGCGTAATTCTCCTGTAATTAAATGGAATTTGAATGTATTTTATTTGAAATTACAATTATAATTGTAATTATATTTACATACAAATACTTAAAGGTAGGTACACTAGAATAAGGGGGTAACAAGTCAGGTTTTTACAGGAAACAAAGAAATAATTATACTGTAAGTAAATTTAAGTAGTGCGCAAGTAATTTTAAGTACTGTGTAATCTACTGGTAATTTAGCTGAAAAACAAAACAATATTACAACATCATTATTTAATATTCATTACGTTGATGTGCATGATGGCGTTTTCTATTATTCAATTGTCCTTTTTTACTTACACTGTACTTAAAATTACTTGCAGTATAATGTGTGTCTTCTTTCCACGTGTTTTTTGTGCAAACAAAGCAAAAACAATTAAGTGCTCATGTTTGGCAGCAAGCAGAGATTAAACAATTATTTGTCTTAAACAGTTAGTGTATGACCAAAAGAGCTGCTAATGACTTTTCTTTCCACTAGTAAATGTTGCAGCTCTGGACTTTATGTGAGATGAGGTGGTCTGGACTCGAACCAAGAGGAGCAGATACATTAGATGGAGAAACTTGAGGACAAAGTGTGCTGTAATGGTACAGGTCACATGATAAATGTTCGTCCACTGTGATGTACAGAGGAGAGCGAACAGAGACTCGTGGTGGATGATGGTCATAGCATGACTCAGTGTCCAACAGCTGTTTTGTGTGTTTCTGATTCTTAACATTAGATTATTGACGCTATGACCAAATCTCCAACAGGTGTGTGTGTATGTGTTTTTATATACATACATATATCTGCCAAATCAAACATGCGGAGCTACCCGCTGTGGTGACCCCATGTGAATAAGGGAGCAGCTGAAAGTAGCTTACTTACTATTTTATTTTTATTTTTTTTAAATGGGAACATTTTGCATTTAAACATTTACATTTAAAAGAGAAACTGATCTGATTTAAAAAAACAAATGGGACGTAAAAACACATTACTCTTCATTTTCTGACCCATGTTTTAATTCTGAATTTGTCTTATATCTGCTCCACAAGTGGGAAAGAAGTTAAACGGAGCAGTGGCAATCAGATGATGGAAGTAAAAAGCTGTTGTTGAAGAATCACCTTCAACAACCAGTGAAAACACAAAGAAGTGGGCCACAGAAGATTTTCAGATTTCAAAACAGGGTGTAGCACTCTCCTAAGTTTGGGAAAGCCTTCTGTAAACCTTCTTGATAGTCTTTTTTTTTTTTTTTTTTTCCCACAAAGCCTTTGGTGATTTATTCATAACAATTTTAAGTTAAAAATGTGCTGCAACATTGTTGAACCCCCTGTTTTTACTTACCGAGACTGTCAGGGCTGTCAATGGAGAAACACATGAGAATGACATCAGTGTCTGGATAAGAGAGTGGGCGCAGTCTGTCATAGTCCTCTTGACCTGCCGTATCCCAGAGTGCTAACTCGACCTGCCAAAAGTGTTTAGAAGCTGAAACATCTTCAAGCAGCACACAGTCTATAGCAGTGGAGCAGGGCAGACAATTAATTTTCCCAAGGGGCCACATGAGAAACTGGGACTGTTGTGAAGGGCCACACCAATAAGCTAAACTCAATTCTGCTCAACATTAATTTAATCTTTTATAAACTGCTGCTGATAAGAGTAGATCTTACAATTAGGCCTCTTGGGAAATAGGTTTAACAAGAAATGACTGCATACACCAGAGTCCTCCAGTTACATAACACTGATTCTGGGAAGAAATAAATACTCCATACCTGTTTGCCGTCAACTTCAATGTCAGCAACGTAGTTCTCAAACACCGTTGGCACATAGACTTCTGGAAACTGGTCCTTACTGAACACGATGAGCAAACAGGTCTTCCCACAGGCTCCATCTCCCACTATGACTAACTTTTTCCTGATTGCTGCCATAGCTTCAAAAGACAGAAAATAGTTACAACACGTGAACACATGACCTATATCTCAGGATGGGTCGTTGTATTTTATTTTATTGCACTGAAGAATTATGCAACTTCCCAACACTACGCCTGTGATAAACGATGAGCTGCCAGCAACCTTCAGCTGTGCTGACAAAGTCCAATCAAAACAACACCCGGGGGCTAACTGTGCAGCTTTCTGGGACAATATCATCACCATCACGGCTTTTTATGGTCCGCTGATCAGCTGTACTGTATAAACTATGAAGAGGCCACAGCTGCTCAGCTGGCTTCACAGACAGTGAACCCTCTCCCGTGATGATACGTTTCCGCTCCGGTGTTTCTGACCCACCCCGGCATCAAGCTCCAAAAAATTATATATATATATATATATATATATATATATATATATTTATATATCCCGTAAAACGTTTATCCCATCACCGCAACAATACTGGCCGTATTAACGTGTAAATGTATGTGAGCAGGATCTAACAGGGATCCCTGCAGTGCTGGCTGACCTAGATTTTAGCCGGGAGGATGTTCTGTTTACTAAAGACCTGACGCTAGCTAACCACCGAGCGTTAGCTTAGCCGGATGTGTGTCCTGTGAGCTCAACTTGAATCTTTACGATATTACTCGGAGGTGCTGCGGTAAATGCGCACAACAGGTGTGGCGTTATGTACCCCAGCAGTGTTTGTGGTTTAGTTCTAGCTGCTGAGCAGAAACACCGCTTCTCCTTTCAGTAACAAACCGGTACCGGTTTAGCCAGCTAGGCTAGCCAGCTAGGCTAGCCAGCCAGGCTTAGCTTAGCATAACGGAAGTCAATGCGACTTTAGCGGTCCGTTAGCTCACTGGCTAGCCTAGGCGAAATATTGATACACAGATTTACAGTCAGCAAAAAAGTATTACTACAGTCAATGTTAGAAATTACCAGAGCTGCAAGATGCTTTAAAATATTACGAACTTACCAAGTTATTAGTTTAAAATCTATCTAAATGAAGTCCAAGTAGTGCTTTCTTAGCTTCCGCCGCTGCTCCTTTACTGTGGTGCCGCTGCTGAAGGATTAACAGGAGGGAAGTGAGGGGGTAGGGACAGCATAACAATGCACTACAGTACAACACCATATTTCACAGTAATAATAATAATCATCATAATAATAATGTCACTGTTTTCATCAGTACTTGTATGCTGTAACATCCCTCCCTCTTCACACTAAGGTATAATGTCATTTTTCTTAAATTCTTTAGAGCTTTTTTTAATATATTAAATAAAACGTACGTTATGTATATGATGAGACCCACTACCATTTACTTATTTTTAATGTTGTATTTTACTTTTTGTTATTGAAAATGTTTATTTCCTTTGTTATTGAACAGACAGCATCATAATACGTTTTTCCATTAAGGCACTGATCACAACTACATGACTATAGAAAGAGAGAGAGGGGAAAAAACGGCATGGAAACAGAAAGATACAAAGATACAAAGATACAAAGAAAAGCAGGGGGTTGAGACTCAAACCTGCAAACATGTCTTCAAACTGCCACATCAACAATGTCAATAAAAATCTGTCACTGCTGAAAGTTTCATTATCATCATTAACTCCTGCCAACATTTTTTCATTTCTATCCAGGTTTTGAAGTTTGGGGAGGGTGTGTCTTTCCATAATCTAAGAATCACTCTTGTGGCTGTGATTGCCCCTACTTTTATCATCACAAAATCGTATTGGATTCAGTGGGCAAGACCAACTGGTCTCCCAATAAACATAACGTTGGTGATATGGGTATTATCAAAATGAACCATTTCCCTATACAATCTGGAACTTTTTTTCCCCAAAAGGGATAAACCTGCTTACATTCCCAAATAGCATGTATAAATGTTCCTGTTTCTGATTTACATTTCCACCATAGGTTGTTGGACATCACACCCATTCTATGAAGTTTAGCGGGAGTAAAATAAAACCTGTGTATTAGTTTATATTGAATGGATTTTACCTTGGCCTCTTTTATGTATTTATCTGTATTTGAGAGTATTCTATACCACTCCTCCTCGCTTTTGTATTTTACTTTTAATTAACAGTGAGTAGAGGTAGTGAAGTTGACATACCTGGGGTCAACCATCCAAAGCAACCGACAGTGCACAAGTGAAGAAGAGAGTGCAAGCAGGGTGGAGCGGGTGGAGACGAGTGTCAGGGTTGATTTGTGATAGAAGGATAGCAGCAAGAATGAAAGGGAAAGTTTACAAGATGGTAATTAGACCTGCTATGATGTATGGTTTGGAGATGGTGGTGCTGACAAAAAGACAGGAGGCCGAGCTGGAAAATGGTCAGGATTTCACTGGGAGTGACCAGATGGACAAGATTAGAAATGAGTATATCAGAGGGACAGCTCACATTGAGCCCTTTGGAGACAAAGTTAGAGAGGCAAGGTTGAGATGGTTTGGACATGTGCAGAGGGGGGATAGTAAACATACTTGACAAAGGATGCTGAAGATGGAGCTCCCAGGCAGGAGGAAAAGAGGAAGACCTCAGAGAAGGTTTGTGGATGTAGTGAAGGAGGACATGCAGAGGGTTGGGGTGACAGAGAAGGATGCTAGGGACAGGGTGAGATTGAGGCAGATGATCCCCTGTGGTGACACCTAAAGGGAGCAGCCGAAAGCAGAAGAAACAGTTCACTGTTCAGTATTAGCAAGCTTGGGGTGTTCTTTTAGAGCTCGACTGGTCGATATTAGCTATTTGTACCTATCAGTATCAGCATTTATAATGCCAGATAAATGAAAATGGAAAAGGTAAAGAAGAGATGGGAGAAACACCCTTCAAGCGTGTTATGAGTGTTAATGTTGTATAGTTTGTCCACCAGAAGGTGCTTTGCAACTTCCCTGTTGGAAACACACCTGCTTGGAGGGCTGGATCCGAGCAGTAGGGCAAAGAGTAAGGCTGGGATTATACTTTCCATGTCTTTGAGTCCACCAGGGTCAGCATGATGTAAATTTCATCATCAGACGGTGAGTACGAGGGTCAGTGTCTGCATGCCAGCCTGTTTTTTGTTTACATTACAATGCACCAACTACACGTGTCCCAGGTGGTGGACTTCAAGCGGACCTTAGAGAAGTATAACAGGAATGACTACTTGGCTGTTGGGTCTCCAGCTGTCCGTGTTCATGTCCGCAATGGAGTTTAATCTGGGCCTAAATGAGTAAATAAATAACTACATGTAACAAGTGTTTGGGAAATCTGTTTATGTTTCATGTGTCTGAAAGAAAAACAAATATTGGCCGATATATTGGAATATCGTATTTTTAAATCACCAAATATCAGTATCTGTATCAGTCTTAAAAATCTAGTTTTGTTGGCTTTAGAGTAAAAATCAATAGCTGGGTTTCGGTTTTATTTCTAGAATATTACATGTACTTACTCTGGTAACTGATTTTTTAATGGTAATTCTGCTGAATGTTTTTTTTTTTTAAATCCTAAAGTAATTTAGGCATATGCACCGTGACAGTCAATGCATTGTAAAATTTGCTTTTCGGCAACAGTCCAACGCCTGCACACAGTGATGGGCTACAGCAGAAACATTAGTTTTGTTAGTGCTTTGACTTTTCCTAGTGTGACATACCAAAATGACTTCTGTGATACGGCCACTTCTAATAAATCTACTTCACAGCATCGAGATCCAGAAATAAAGTCTAACCCATGTCAGTGCTCTCATGTCAGTGGATATTAAGTCTCATGCTGTGATCGACTGTTGTAAAGATTTCTACAAAACACAAGTATATTATAAAGTGTCTTAGAAGGCCTTTTATGCCTTGATATAAGTTCATTTACTTTATTATATTTACACTGAGGTGCTGCCATGTTTACTCCAATCTGAGCTCTCCTTCCACCACAGCATATAAGTAGCTCTTAAATGGCATATGCCTTCACTTAATATTGCAGTAAATCCTAATGAAAGAGCCTCATACTGATAAATAGAAATGTGATCTTGATACAGATTTTGTTCTACTTATCCCGATCATTTAACTGTGGCCTGAGAAATGATTTAAGCCTTTTGGCGGCAGGTCGAAGCAGAGAGACATATAAACAGAGAGAGCTGGCAGTGCAGCAGTGTATTAATAACTGCAGTGCTTACCCTAATCCTGATAAGAGGCTTTTTCTGCGCTGCTCAGTTTCAACTCGTGGAAACGAACTCAAATGCGCTTCCATGAAAACAGTAATACATCACTTCCATCTGTATGCTCAAGTGACCAGTAATTCAAAAGAGGTCAGGGAAAAAAAAAAAAAACACTTTGAAAAGAGAACATTTCCGAGATTTAATTCTCAGAAATGGTATTTATAATCCTCTTCTGACAAGACAAGCAGCTACAAACAGACCTCCTTTGTTGGGTTTTATATTTGTTGAAGAACATTTGATGCTGGTAATGATTTTATAAAAAGATTTTTTCCTTTCTGGAAATGGAAGATATCTGATTTCTACCAGGATTGTGAACATTAAAGAAATCCACAACACATTATATTTACGCTGTACCCATATGAGAATGGCAGGACTCTGAGCACAGGCTCATCACTGCTGTGATTTTTTTGTCTCACATGTTGTTTTGT
>VUQS01025325.1:0-12699 GCA_015108495.1 Heterochromis multidens | reverse complement strand
TTTTTTTTTTTTTTTTTTTTTTTTTTTTCCAGGTTTTGCATCTGTTTGTGTTTATTTTGGAGTTTTAAATCTCTTCCTGGTAATTCCTCCCCCCACCCACCACCACCAGTGGGTTCCAGCACGGAGAAAAACAATTATTCTTAAGTCACAAACCCCTAAATTATTGCGAATGTCATCTCTGCTGGAACAACAAAACACAGAGTAGCTATTTTTTTCACTGATTTTTATTTATAAGTGGAGGCTGCTTTATTGGAAAACAGTCGAAACTGCTGGTTTAGGAGCTGCTTTCTTCTCACTGGGCCACAAATAAAAGAAAGACCACAACTCACATATTGGCATTGCACATTTCACAGTAGCTGAGGCAGACATGTAAAAACAACTGAATATTTACTGAAGAATAACAGTGGCAATGCAGTAAGAATAAGCTCATTCATGAGCAGTGAGGTCAAGAGTGGTTTATTATACATAAATATATCAGACAGTTCTTCTTTCTGGGGTCTCAAAGTGTCCCTGATTCACAGTATGTGCTCATGGATGCAACCATGTTCCAGTCTGTTTGCCTTGTACCTGAGGGGCAGATATTATATTGAGAAAGGATAGTCCTGCAGGTAGAACAGCAAAGGCTTTGGGAGGGGCAGCTGGCTGGGGCAGTTTGTGTGTCTGTTGATGGTGAGGCGTGTCAGGTGCTGCAAAGAAGGGAAAACCTCCAGTTTGTGCAACGGATGCTTCAGCTTCAGGGGGACTCCGCTGTCTTTAGCTGCATGCTGTGATGGGTCAGGTTTCATTTGGGGGTGAATGTCACTAGATGTCTGGTCCTGTGGTGTGTGGCCTGAGCTGGTGTAGTGCTGTATAAGGCTGAGAACATCTGGGAAGGACTGCAGCTGAGGCAGGCCAGGGGAGACAGAGTCCAGCCAGAAACAGCCCCTGCTGTACTCTATACGCACACTGGTAGGTCCACAGCGGGTCTTCACTGACAGAGCCAGCATGTACTGAGGATGGCTGCTGTCCCGCACCAGGAATGTGCCTTCAGACTTTGTGAGGAGAGCTTCCCGAGCTTTACTCGCTGAGATGGGACCCCAGTACCAACCTGGGAAAAAGACAGTTTAGTTATTAGGGGTTTTTTTACAGTCACATGGACACTGGAAGTGTTTGGGTCAGGCAGGAGTTAAATGTGAAATCAAATCAGGCTGCTGGTGTACCAGAAGTCTGCAGGTACTGGAAGGTGGTGGTGATGCAGCGGACGTCATCTGCTGGGTCCCAGGATGGAGGAGCAGGGACTGAGCAGCATGAGTTTCTTTGTTCCTCGTGATGGAAAATGGTCACTGCCCGAGCAACCATTGCTGACTGACAGCAGACCTGTTGAGATGATGACCATGTACGATGGTTAAAAAAAAGTACCTGTGAGATATTAGACTACACAAACTTATACCTTATACTATATGTTCTACAAGCCTGTCTGAAAACAGGTAAGCAATAAAAAAAACCAAAAAAAAAAACACTGGCTTTATTATGCAAATAAAGTGAGCAGTATGGCATGCATATGGGTGACAAATTAAAGGAAAACCCAGGAAGGGTGAAAGATCCGGGGAAAGCGATACTCATCCCACCCCACTGATGGGAGCATTCATCCTGGAAGTGACTATTCCCGTCAGGACTGAAATGCTTCATCAAAGGGGATCACTCAAAACAAGTTTGTGCTGATTTACAGTGAAGCCTCCCTCTAAGGTTACAAACAGGATCCCCTCACTGCAGGGTTAAAGAGCGCCTTTAAAAAGACACCCATCTATACATACATACACACACACACACACACACACACACACACACACACACAAACCTCATGCACTTACACGGTGTGCAAATCAATAATTAAATAATCATCAAACAATAAATGTGCCGATTCAGTTACACTGAATTCAGCAGCCATCTCTGGGCACTTTACTTTGTAAGGTAAAGAGCGTGCAATGTGATAAAAGACGCATGCACACCGCAATAAAATGCCCATAATTACCCAAATTATACTAGAAAATAATCTTACCTCAAATCAGGAAAAATCATAAGGATTGCAACCAGTGTAAAAACAGGCGCAGTGAATATTAAATAAGTGAGAGTGGCTGACCGCGAAAATAATAAGCGTTCCTCCAAAGTTTCTGCTTCAGTCCTACAGAATGCTAAAAAAATAATAATAAATAGAATACGCGTGCTGGATGTACGAACTGCGACTGAAGCGCTCCCGTTACTGAGTGAGGCGCAGAGGACGCAGCAGCTCGGTTCAGCCGGACTCACCGAGGTTCCCGGAATCTGTTTCCAAGAAAGGTTTTGTGTTTCAACGCCCGCAGGGACAGAAGAGACGCCCGCTGCTGGCAGCAGCTCCACCAAGATCCGTCAACAAGCACCACTTCCGCTGCATATTTCAAAAATAAAATGTGAGGAAAGCGCTCAAATCCTGTTAAATTCAAAGCTGCATGAACTGCAACGAGCTGGTCGTGAATGAGTTTTGAGAAAAAAAGTTGATAAATGTCGTCATTCTTTGCTGTCAGGACAGCAGATTTTTAGTTTTTGTTTTTATTTAGTTTTGATTCTCTTGTGTTTTGTTTTCATGTTAATTTTGTTATTTATTTTATTTATTGTTTAAAATGTTCAGATTTAAAATTTTTAGATCAGGTATGGACGTTATGGAACAGTTATGGAAGCTTGTTTCTGCCGCTGATTTTTTCTTTTTTCTTTTCTTTAAAAAAAAAAATTAATTATTATTAGTATTATTATTTTTTGAGTTCGTAAGTCAAAATGGACGCAAGATACATAACTCAAAATTTCCAGCTGGGTGTCTCAAAATTTTGATTTACTAACTCAAAATTAGGGTTAGGCTCTGAGACTTACTAACTTGTGAAATACTGAAATGCTGAGAAAATAACTCAAAATTGACGTGAAAAAATAAAAATAAACAAATGAATAAATAATAATAATAATAACCCAACATACGACTTTGAGTTGTGGATGACAAAAAATATTTTTTCAGTCGCAGATTTTTTCTTTTCTTTCTTTCTTTTTTTATTTACAGTGGTGGAAACAAGCTTCCATAAAACCATACAAACACACGACTCAAAAAATTATGAGTCGTGTGTTTGTAATATGCTACATTATGCCCACATTAAATCAGGTATTTACTAAGAAACTAAATCAACCTCTTATTTTGAAAGCTATTCTTCCGGTACTGTTCGGGTTACCATACTGGTATTGATAGAGTTGCTGGCAGTGACGCGTTTAATGTTAGAAGAAAATATTGTTTACCTACATTTATACTGCATACCAGTGTGATATTACGCAATACTGGATTTCTGGCTTTATGTGTGTAGACTATAGTTATTATTTATTGTATAACCCTTGGTGAGTTTTATGTAGTAAACCAAACATTGCAACATGTTAATATTTAATTCCTCTACTCCTCATTTCTGTACTAAATAGGTCATGTCGTGTTACGTTATTATGAAGAAAATTAGGTGTGGTGCATTTTCCCCCTGCAGATGAGCTAATCTGCCTGAAGTCAGTACGTCTTCAAACAGGTTCATCCTAATCTACCCCAGAGTTCCCATGTACAGAGATGATGACCTCCTGAAAGCTGCTATTCAGCTCTGAACCCTTTTTCCAAGAAAACAAGCTCAAATCAACTCAGCTTCCCGTGAGATACAAAAGCAGCAGAATGCACAGTTGAAGGCTTCCGAGTAAAGCGCATTCCCGGAAAACAGAAACACACACACACAACCAACTGACCTCTGCTGCTGAACCGTGACCCCTGCTGCTGCTTGCCTGCATGACTATAGTATATCACCAACACATGTGCACATTTAGAGGGAAAGAAATGAGGACACACACACACACACACTAGAAAATACAGAAAATATTTTATTGTAGAACCATTGTAAAAGAACAGCCCTCATCTGATTGTAGTCCGAACTCAATCAGGTCACTGATGAAGGCAACTGTAAATAATGTGGATGAGTTTGCATCTGGTAAAGCGTGAGCTGTGGGCACAGCACATGCCTGGGTAGTGTACTGTAAAGGGTACTCCACCCTAAAGCAGACATTTCATGTAATTTCCCCCCATTGATCTTGATGGGTGGAATTAATTATTAGTAAAACGATTAAATTAAAGGTCAAAATAATATTTTGAGAACAAAGTCGAAATGCTCAGTTTTAAGCTGTCGTTTTAAGTCAAAAAGCTGCCATGGCTGCTATACCCTCTACAAAATGCCAATGTGTAGATGAATTATTGAAATCTATGAAGTGGGGGAGACTGGAGAGTAAGATAAAATTTGAACCTTTAAACCCCAGTTTTCTTCTGAAGACTCCCAGAGCAGTCCAATACATACTGTATGTAACAACCCAGATATGGTGGAACTGGCTGCTCAATACAGGCTGTGTAGAAAGCATGAGCATAGCTTTGGGGTCTGAAAAAGTAAAGCCTGTGCAGAAGTGCCTCAAAGCTATAGCTTTCTAATGGTCAGCAGGGGGCGACTGAGAGCCGAATGAGAAAATGACCCCATTGCTCTCCTGATCTACAGCCACTGTCTGTATTCTTGATGAGATTATCATCTTGATTGCTAGTTTCAAGTCTGCTTTGAAACTACATGTTGTTCACGGTCCCATGTAGACTAAAACAGACAATAAAGCAGGGCATGCTGTAGGGCGTCGCTATCCTGTGATTGATGAGTTGCTGTCGTATGAGCGTGGAATATCCTCTCAGACTGAGACATATAGTTAAAAAATACAACAAAACAAGATGGCAACAGCTGAGACTTCAACTGGGACTTTGGAAGGACAATGGTCGATGTCACAGAGGTGATGTCCAACAGTTACAGTACTGTGCAAAAGTCTTGAGCCACTCCTAATTTCTTTATGTTTTGCAGGGAAAATGGGAAGTACATGCAGCACAATTTGAAACAAATGCAAGCATAAATGGAAATACAGTACATAAAGCAAAAACACAGTTGGTACAATTCTAATAAGCTTGACAGTCAATATTTGGTATGACCACCTTTATTCTCCAACACACCCTGAACTCTCTTAGGCAGCTTTCTTCTAATTTCTTTAAGTAGTCTTCAGGAATAGTTCTCCAGGCTTCTTGAAGGACATTCTTTCTAGGTATGCTTTTACTGCATTAGCAGTGTGTTTGGTATCATTGTCATGCTGAAAAATGAAGCTGTTGCAAATCAAACGCTTTCCAGATGGTATTGCATGGTGGGTCAAAATCTGAGGGTACTTTTCTGCATTCATAATTCCATCAATTTTGACAAGATCTCCAACACCACTGGCTGAAATGCAGCCCCAAACCATGACAGAGCCTCCACTGTGTTTTACAGATGGCTGTAGACACTCACTGTTGTACCTCTCTCCCAAGCTTCTCTCTACATCTGTTGCATCCAATTTCATTGTACATGTCCAATGACAATAAAGATAATGTTATTAATTAGTAGTAGTACATATTGATGAACAAAATATGAAATTTAAATTCATCACTCCATCAGACTTGTTGCCACTGATTTTCAGTCCAGTTCTTGTGTAATGTGGCATATCTCAGCCTTTTCTCCCTGTTTCTTTTTCTTAAGAATGGCTTCATGACAGCCACCCTTCCACTGAGACCATTTCTGATGAGGCTTCAGTGAACAGTAGATGGATCAGCTGAAGGGCCAGATGCATCTCTCAGGTCCTGTGTCAGGTCTTTACTGGATTTTTTCCTATTTCTTAAGGACATGACTTTCAGATACTTTTCATCTGCTGTAGACAGGTTTTTAGGCCTGTCACATCTTCCTTTGTCCTCTACTTGTCCAGTGTTCTCAAATTTTTGAAGGACACACTGCACACCATGCTGAGATATGCAGAGTTTTCGGCTAATGGCTCTTTAGGAATCACTTTGTTGGTGCAAAAATACGACTTAATGCCTGTCAAACTGTGTTATTTTTGGCATCTTTCTTTCATAGATTTCAACTAAAGAAATGGGAACAAATTATGTGTTTTGTGACACGCTGCCAGTAACAAAGTACCTAAACAAACAATTTAAAATGAGTTCTTTGCTGTTGTCTGTTTTGCGTTGTCACAAAACTGGTTCATCCCTTGAGTTAGATTCCTTTTTTTATGCTTGAATGATTCATAGGCCAGTGTTAAGAGGCTTAACAAACAACACAAAACAACAAAAAAACAGCTCCTGAACATGGTCAGATGCAATGACTGTACTGAAAATAAGTGAAAAAGCAGCCAATGTCCAAAGAAAAAGACCTTCAGAAAGCCTCATTGGAAGCAAAATGTAAAGAAATGACGAGTGGCTCAAGACTTTTGCATGATATTATATGTACAATCTATTTTCTAAGCTTCACATAGATACGAGACTGCACAAAGTCCTGTTAAAACTTTCTCTGTAACATGACTGTATATCCTAGATGTTGTGTGTATTATTTTTTACACAGATTTGGTATTTTTTGTGTTTCAGTTTTGTGGAACTAAAAAAAACCCAAAACTTGTATGTACAACATGTAATGACTGACACATGATTTAAATGACTTTCAACAAGCATGTACAGTTTTATCACGATGATGCATCCTTTTAAAAACTGATCAGATTCAGAAACTTCAGACATGAATAAATTCTGCTTTACGGTGGAGAAACATTTTCCTAATTTTCAGTGTGAAATTTGCGTCCTTAGGTAAAAATAAAGAAACAGTGGCTAGGAGCTAAATAATCAAATAACAAGTCAATTCTTAGATATCGTGATGTGTGCTTGTGATATAAATGTGTGTACTGTTTAATTTTCTTCCCCGTTTTCTCCTGCACCCTTAATGAGGCGTTTGTTGCCCCTTTTTCCTCCCGGTCCGCGGGGCTTGGCAAAGGCCTGCTTTAAAGTGTGCTCCATGGGGTGGACCTCCTCATACAGGAAGTCTTCTGTCAGACCATCACCACTGTCTATCTCCATCTATGCAGGTGTGGGGAGTAATCATTAGACAGTTTAGACAGTGACAATGACACTACAGATTATTTGTCACTGCCTCTGTGGGAGAGCTGTACCTTTTTGGTGACTTCTAGCTGGTAGTCTCGCTCCACCTCATACAGTAGTCTGTTCTTACAGCTGGAGTACAACATCCGTTCCTTGATGCTACAGGTGTACCCAGGCATTGAATATATAAACACTGTAACAGACATGAAGTTGAGCAGATGATATTTGCTGCCTCATATGATCAGCTCCAACAGCTGCTTCACTATATTCTGTTAAAGAGGGTATATTATGCTCACTTCCAGCTTATTATTGTTATTATTTGCAATTATCCAGCCAACTTATTTCTGATTGGCTGCCTCTTGCAAACAGAAGGGTTGGTGATTGGAGCTTCTGTGCTCACAATCAAAGCTGTTTTCCAGAGGTGACCATATTAAGGATATGCCCTTTTATTGAAATACAGGTCCAAACTGAGCATTTAGAGCAGTCTGAAGCCTTAGCTGAGGCTTCCTGTGCATACTCTGATTTCCTTATTTGTATATAAACATAATTTTTTCTATATATATGACAGAAAATGAGAAAGAGCACAGTGGGTCCCCTTTAAGGAAAAAGAAACATAGGCCTACCTATCTCCAAACTTTACATATTATAGTCCCTACTGGAACATCCTATAATTAAACACACAGGAGGCCTACCTCACATTAGAGTACTTAACTGAATAAATGCACGATTCCAGCTGTCTTCTGCTCATTTGTTTGGATTCAGTTCAGTATAAAAATAGCCCGGGCAAAAGGTTCAAACAAGGTCAACAGCTCAGCAGCTGATTATATAAAATAAATGACGTCTTCAAATGAGTTTTGGATGAGAAGGAGACATACAAACTTATGTCTGCCCTATCAGTGACAATTCACACATTTACTGGAACAAAACTGGCATTAATTTGGAGTTGTTATGGAGACTGGACAAGAGCATGTCTAAGTAAACACTCAAATCTTTTTAGCTTTTTGGCTCAGTTGCTGACAGAAATAGCTCGTAAATTCTCAGCTGTGTCATAAATGCTCATAATTGCTAACTGCTTCTGTCTGCTGATTGGTGCTGGACTTATCAGAGCTTCTTCACAGCTGCCTGCTGTTGGAAATAAGGCCGCTGAAAGCAGTGAATATAAACAACAAAACCAAACAATGAGGTGAAAAGTGATAAAATCTTCCACAGAGCTGAGGGAACTGCAGAATTCACATTACGCAGCAAATATGACTCATTGTCAGTATTTATAAAAATACTGATTTGTGCCACTTTGACCCAAGCGGCAACTTCCATAGCTGAAGAATAGCACCTAAGAGGCAAAAACTGCAGTTCCCTGAGTGGCTCCAGGAGCAGCTTAGTCACCATAAACTCCCATGATACAAATCCCGACTTTGCCACAGAAATAAGCATGTTTACAGCCTGCTACAAAAAACAGATTTGGTTTCTATGGAGAGTTCCCTTCTTCATCATAACTGCACAGGGGGTGAATTTTTTTTATCTAACACACCAGTTTAAATTAAATTTCTGCTCAGATTCTCTTCAGCTTATTTGAGTCACTGAACAGGATGTCTCGATTGTGCATGTGCTGTTGGTGCCTTCTGGAGCATTTTTAATGCAATTATCTGACAAATAATATTGTCTGCTGTGCAGTTAACTGTAATGAGTTAAACTCTGTTTAGTAGTATTTTACTTGAGGCAATAATTGAGCAATAATAAGCAAATATCTGTGTCTGTGCGATGTACTCATACAGTCTATGGATATATCTTTATAAAGCCTCAGTCACACAGGCCTAGAGACTGGTCAGCAACTATCTGGCCACCAGCAGTTGTGAGGGAAACATGTGTATCCCCCCACCAGCTGACGAGTGATTCCCGGAGGTTGCTGCCAATCACCAGGTGAAATTGGTTGCTAAGAGGTGTACGCTGCTGCACTGAAACCCCCTTTGTGATTACTTTGGTCGCAAGAGGTTGCCATGGCCATTTCTGCTTTGCATGGAAGATGCCGACTTGTCTGCAAACGCTCGCCAACTACTCGCTGAGTGGGAATGAAACAGAGAAAAGTGTTGACGCAAACCAGAAACAAAGACTGTTCGTCTGTTTGAGTAAAAGTTGCACATTTTGAAACGTGTTGGTTACAGCGGTAAAGCACAACTGTTACTTTAAAGGCAAATGTCTTCAGCTTCCAGTAAGTGTTGCATTTTTTCATGTTTAAATTTAAAGATGCACAGTATTTGGACGACTAGGAGATGTTTTGGCATGTCCACATGTGGAGTATAATTGTGGAATAGACTAAGCGTTGAATTAAATTAATGTCCAAACATAAAATAGTTATAAAGAAATAAATTATTTAAAATAATGAACAATAAAAAAATATTTTTTTACCAAGTATAGAGACATAGACTTGTGTAAGCTTATGTATATATGTGTGTACATGTGTATAGATATAGATAGATATTGAATTGGTTATTATCAAATATCATCAATAGAGGAAGGAATCAATAAGTTTATACATCATCCTACTTCTTTTTGAGCTTGTAAATTGAGTGGTATAGTATATATCAATCAATCAATCAATCAATCAATCAATCAATCAATCAATCAATAACTTCCTGGTGTGTAGTTACCAAGTGCTTGCAGACAAGTTGGCAAACTATGGGGGACTGTGGCAATCTGCTAGTGACCAAAGCAATCACAAGGAGGTTTTTGGTGTAGCACCCTCTTTGCAACCAATTTCACCTAGCAACAGCCAGCAACCAACCAGTCAGGGAATACACATTTTTCCCTAGCGACTTGTGGGGTCACTGACCAGTCTCTAGGCCTGTGTGACTGAGGCTAACTAAACTTTCTAGTGTTGGCTGATAATGTCACCTGGCTGAACTGAAAATTTCAAAACAATAGTCCCCAAACCAGTAGATGATGTCATAGTAGCTACAGTTAGGTCCATAAATATTTGGACAGAGACAACTTTTTAATTTTGGTTCTGTACATTACCACAATGAATTTTAAATGAAACAACTCAGATGCAGTTGAAGTGCAGACTTTCAGCTTTAATTCAGTGGGTTGAACAAAAAGATTGCATAAAAATGTGAGGAACTAAAGCATTTTTTTAACACAATCCCTTCATTTCAGGGGCTCAAAAGTAATTGGACAATTGACTCAAAGGCTATTTCATGGGCAGGTGTGGGCAAGTCCTTCGTTATGTCATTATCAATTAAGCAGATAAAAGGCCTGGAGTTGATTTGAGGTGTGGTGCTTGCATGTGGAAGATTCTGCTGTGAACAGACAACATGCAGTCAAAGGAGCTCTCCATGCAGGTGAAAGAAGTCATCCTCAAGCTGTGAAAACAGAAAAAACCTATCCGAGAAATTGCTACAATATTACGAGTGGCAAAATGGTAGAGCATTAAAAAGGAGGAAACCCAGCATCTGGTGATGTCCATGAGTTCAAGACTTCAGGCTGTCATTGCCAGCAAAGGGTTTTCAACCAAGTATTAGAAATGAACATTTTATTTCCAGTTATTTAATTTGTCCAATAACTTTTGAGCCCCTGAAATGAAGGGATTGTGTTAAAAAAAATGCTTTAGTTCCTCACATTTTTATGCAATCTTTTTGTTCAACCCACTGTATTAAAGCTGAAAGTCTGCACTTCAACTGCATCTGAGTTGTTTAATTTAAAATTCATTGTAGTAATGTACAGAACCAAAATTAGAAAAACTTTGTCTCTGTCCAAATATTTATGGACCAAACTGTACGTCCATCCTTTAAATACAGTTAAGCTTGTGGTTGGCAAACCACATGGTGTCACTTGACAAGAAGAAGAGGTCAGGAGAGACTACATCTGAAAAATGTGGCGCTGATATGATAGTTGAAAACAATGTTTTAGAACTCTCTAAGATACTTCCATTGTCCTGAATTCATTTCACTTATATAGCACCAAATCAGTGCTTTACATGTACTAGACAGTGATGAGTGGAGAATTCAGTGAGTGTTTACTGACTCAGAGCTTCCTGCAGCTGGTCCTGATGGGAATGTTTGTAGATGAAGAAATGGTATCTGGGTGAATCCGTGGGAATCCTGTAGGGAAGTTCGTGAATTTCTGTAGGTTTAGTGTGAACCAGCTCAATGGTCTCTCTGTCTACATCCAGCCTCTGCAACACAATATACACAAGCAAGCTTTATTCTTGAGGGGTCAAGTCACGCACAGTCAATTTCACAGACAGAAACACACCCTTAGGTCATGTTTGCAGTAAATACATGTTGCACATTGTTTGATGAGTTATAAATATTTTCTGTCAGGGCTCACTAGCTGGATGTAGTTGATACGTTTCTGCTTGAGTTGCTGCAGAGCTCGTTTGGCCTCTTCTTGTAAAGGAAATGCAAGACCCTGAAGAGTCTGTGCCCGTTTGTCTAAGCCAAACTCCATTGTTACCTGCAGGAAGAAAAAGCCCACAAACATTTGCTCTGCTTTCTCCTCACACATAACACAACACACAAGCAGACAAGCAAAAAAACAACTGCATCTATGCACAAGACTTCACAAACCCTTGCTCTTGCTGTTGGAGTCCCAATTCGTCTGCGTTCATCCTGCGGACAGAAGAAGCAGCATTACAATCACAACTCTTAACACGCTTAAATTCTTGTATCACAAAGAAAACAAAATTAACATACCCATACAACTTTATCCTGTGGGGGAAAAAAATCATACAGGATGAGCACAGATAACTCACATAACTTAAGTATAAAATTCATATAGTATTGACAGCCTATCTGTACCTCTGTGATTTTAATTCGTTGTAGCTCCTGCTCAGCTGCTGTGAGAGGAGCTGGGGAGGAGCAGGAGGACCTATGGCACAGGTATCCCTGGAAACACACATCATCCTAAAAATACAGAGACACCGATGGGTTGGTACTGAATGACAGGCTGTCAGTTATTATGCAGGAAGGATCATACTGACCTCCACTGTGCCAAACACTTCATCTTTGATGTGACCTCCTCCAAACTCTTTCTTCAGTGTGGCCCGGGTCGCTGCATAGACCATCTTCTGCCTCACCTGGAGGATACCAGGACAGACACAGTGACATAAACCTACTGTATGGTAGTCTATGTCCTGGATGACTGAGAACCTACACAGACCTACTGTATGGTAATGTCAAGGATGCACACAGTTCCTCCCCCCTCCCCCCACTGGGTAGGTCAGATCATAACTTGATTCTGTATGCCTGTTGTGAAGAGGGAGCCTGTGACCACAAGGAGTATTAGGAGGTAGTCGGAGGAGGCCTTGGTGGAACTACAGGGCTGTTTTGAGGTGACAGACTGGCAGGAACTTTGTGAGCCCCACGGTGAGGACATGAATGGGCTTACTGAGTGTATCACTGGTTACATAACCTTCTGCACCGACTCTATTGTCCCAGCTCGGACTGTCCATTGTTACCCAAATAACAAGCCATGGGTGACTAAGGACATCAAAGACCTCCTCAACGACAAGAAGAGGGCCTTCAGAGCGGGCAATAGAGAGGAGGTGAGAATGGTTCAGGGATTATTGAGGGGCAAGATCAGAGAGGCTAAGGACAATTATAGGAGAAAGCTGGAGTGGAAACTCCAGCAGAACAGAGAGGTATGGAGCAGCATGAAGACCATCACTGGATTCAGGCCATCCAACAGCTGAGAGTGGTGAGGACATAGCCAACGAGTTG
>VUQS01025320.1:18499-48540 GCA_015108495.1 Heterochromis multidens | reverse complement strand
GAGGTTCCAGCACAACAAAATTAAGTGTATTTACTTACTAGCTCATAATTTATCTAAATGCCTCAGCGTTTCCTCTTCTCCATCTGCCATATTGCAGCTGTTTCAAATATTTATGTTTCCAGATTTCATCTTGAATTTGTCATATTTAATTACCATGTTGATAAGCATTATTAGAGTGAGTTGGGGACCGAAATAGCAGCAATTATTCTTCATAATATAATTTTTATATGACCAAGTTTAAACAATATTGCATTCTAGAAGATAATCTATTTTGTTAGACACACATTTAATTTTGCTTATGATGATTATTGAAGTAACACATTCATAATGAGGCAAGTTTTTCTTTCTACCGTCTAAGCTGACATTGTGGTGATAGGGATAAAGTTTTCATCAGACAAGGATGACTCCATGTTTGCAGGACTATGCGCAGTAATATGGCACAGAGCTCTTGTTGTTGTATTCATACATCTTGGTATTTGCTGCTGCAATGAGCCAATTTTCCCCACAAGGATTATTAAAGTTTTTTATCTAAACCTTTGAGCACCAGAGGATTTCCAGTGTGCTGACTGGAAACCAACTGCTGCCTTTAAACATATGGAGACAGAGAGTGGTTTGACATCAGGATTATTTTCTCTGGATCTGTAGAGCTGTTTTGTTAGGATATCTTACAAATAGTTATGTAACTTTTTATCTGCTTATGCCCTGCAAGTCTGCCCAGAGTTTAGTTTATCAAGCAGCATACGTCATATGACAAGGACCTCTTGTGGTTGTTTGAATGACTGCTTTTCCTGAGAGGCAAAGTTTGAAGCATGAGCATTTAAGGCAGGAAAAACAGACTCAAGCACTATACACAGAAAAAAATAAATACATAAACTACACAAAGCCTCATTGTTCATTTCTTACACTGATGCAGCAGGAGCGATGGCAAAGAGGATGGAATAAAAAAACAAAAAAAACAATGGCCAAACATGTAAAAATGCATGCTCTTATTAATTTAGATTGCATCATAAATTGCATATGTTTAGGGTTTACCTTACTAGAAAACAGTAACTTGCACACCCATGAAATTCTTCTTCGCCAATGAAAAATCCTGTGCCCCTTTAAAGTCACTGATCTGTTACACAAACCTAAACTTCCTGGGCTGTGTTTCTTCACCTCACCGATAATAAATGACATGCTTCCACTAATGCAGAACCTTGCAATTTGTTGTCTGCTGTGGGGTAAGGAGGAAGGGCAAGTGTTCCTGTTTCCATTGATAGGGACAGTAGAGAAACAGTAGGAAATGAAGGAGAAGGAATGACATGCAACAATGGTGCCCATTCAGTGCAACCAAGGACATTGTGGTTCATGGTCAAGGCCAGCATGATAACCTATTTGTAATCTGTTAACTGTTAGCCATTAACTGTAAGAAAACATGCTTATGCAAAGCATCAACCACAACATAATTCTTTCCCTAACCATAACTAACAAGTTTAAGTTGCATAAAACAAATCTAAACTTTTTTTTTTTTTGGCAGCTTGAACAGTAAGAACACAATGTTATTTATTATTCAAAAATGACACCTCAAATATGCTACACTAACAAGCATATACAGAGTGGCATGAACCCTCCCTGTTATAATATACACTATAAGTCATTATCTGGCCAGCTTGGCTCTGTCTGTCTGTCTCCTCCTCCCTCTCTCGCTCCATTACTTGCTCCTGCTTCTTAAAGACAGGCTAAATGTGACATCAGTACTGTCTCCCCATCCCAGAACCAATTTAATGTCTCTGCATGGTGCAACACCTGCCTATCTGGTCAACTGTTACTTCCCATTAGTCAGCTCATTCCCTCCACTGTAAGAAACCATGGGAAAACCTAAATGTATATGCAAATGTCTCACTTTACTCTCAAACTCATGAGATTCAAATACACACCAAATATTACATGAAAATACAATGGTGAGACAGCACAGGCACATACCTTGGGGTTAAAAAAAAGACATACTACAGTGCATCTCACACACACACAAAACATAAAAACACCAGTAAATACACTTTCAGACTATGTGCAATGTGAATCCTCACATACACACTCACATGCAAACATTCATGAGCATGCAGAACTCGTTTTCCAGCTTTGATTCCAACTGCTAGACATCAGAACATTGCATGAATAAACCAATAAACAGTAAAAGAGGGATAAAAGAGAGGGATGGAAGTAAAGGGAAGGCAGTGATAGAGCGAGAACGACTAACTGGAGAGAGAGAGAGAGAGAAATAAAGCAGTAACTGTTAACAGAGTGAGAGAGAGATGTTGAAGAGAAGACTCCTGACATCACTCGTCTCCGTTGGTTTTCAGAGGCGAGACAGCTGGACAGACTGCTTATGCAGCAATACCCTTCTGTGTCGGACTCTCTTCTCTTTCTCTCCTTATCCCCAACACACACATTCACACAAACCCTGTCTGCTATCTACCTCCCGAACCTTCCTCCTCCTCTTTACTTATCCACACCTCGTCTACCTCTTTAAAAACGCCTCTCTCTTTCCATTTCCCTATTCCTGGCTCGTCTTGTCCATTGTTTGCCTGTCTTCCTTCTCTCCCCAATTCCTGTCTCCCCCATCCTCACCTCTAGCAGCCTTACCTTCTACTATTTACTCTCTTGTTCCCCTTTTCTCCTCTTCACTCAATCACAGCTCTCAGTCTCTCAGTATTTCACTGCTTTTTGGAGTTCTTATATTCCCTTCTCACCTCATCCTCCCTTGTTTTTCCTGTATTGTTGACTCCCCCTGCTCCTTTCCTCACCTCACCCAGCTGCACTGCCTCTTATCTTACTCTCTCTCTTCTCTTCTCATCTGCAGTAGATGTGTCTCTTCATGTTCTCTGAAGGAAAGGGTGATGAGGATAGTCCCCGCAGTGACCCAGCTGCATCATTCCTCCATCAGCAGGAAAGAAATCATTTCACATAGAGAGTGAGTATACATATAGATGCTTAATTCACTACAGTCAGTTTGCTTTAACTTTTTCTGTCTTGTATGGATAGGAAAATTTCTGTTTTTGATACTTCACTCAGCAGCCATCTTGAACCCAGAGGCACAGTTATTTTGAAACATTATCTAAATTCTTCATTTCAATGGTCACCTTGGCATAAATACTGCATGTATAAAATCACTAGTCACATCTCATAAGACATGCATAAAGATTTTGATGACTTTTCCCCCCAAAAAAGGTTTGTAAAAGTTTTTCCTCGGGGAAGCTATCCGTCTACTGTCTTGTTTTGTTTTGGAATTCTCCCACAGATTTCAATTCAGAATTCTTTGATTTTGCTTATAATGTCTCTTATGTTACCAAAGTTTAACACAGCTTTTCCAGATTTCTTCTTGAAGATCATATTATCTGCCACTGGCACTGGCAGCTTTGAGGTGAAAGTTCAAAGTAAAACTGAAATCTTTGAGCAACTGCACTGACGTGCATGAGCGAAACTGATCTCATGCATGTCAGTGGATGATTGACAAGGTGCAGTTATTCAGTGCAAATCAACATAGCAGAATACGTAAAATGCTCATATTTCTAAAAATTCTCTGCAATTCTGAAATTCAATCAATGGAGTAAATAGTTTAAATGTTAAAATACTGCACGTCATTTCACAGGCACCAGCATCCAGGGTAACTGATAGCTGAGTGGCTAGGGTGCAAACCACACAGACTAAAATTCAAAGTCCACTCATCCACTCCTGGCCAGCTGGACATTTGCAGCATGACATTTCTCCCTTCTAAACTACAGACTGTACATAAAAGATGGGTGTAGCTATCGTGACGTCGCCCACTGGTTTGTGAAGTTCTGTTATGAACCATTAACTTCTGGGAACCAGATGGGATGAGTGAGGGGTGGATCTGACTGAGAAGCCAAGGACACTTCATAAGGAAGAGCCCTCCTTAGCCTGTTTTATGCTTCTTTTTTGAGTCTAACGGGTATCATAATTTACAAAATGAACATTATGTTCATTATGTTAAATAATCAACTATCAGTTTGAGATGATAAAGTCAGTAGGAAAGTTAACTGGGGTCATACATCAAAGGAACCACAGGGTCCTTTTCCCATAGGCTTCTATACAATCGGAATTCTTTTTACTACCAGAGCAGTCTCCCCCTGCTGGCCATTAGAAAGAATGCAGTTTTAAGGCTTCACTTTTCAGATCTATTCAGAGGCTACAGCCAGCTTTTATACACAGTCTGTTCAAAATCAACAACTCTGAAAATCACAGCACTGACTGGCTAAACTATTAACTTTTTGTGAAGAGGTCCAAGAGCTGCTGCTGTTATTCCCATTTCAATATTTCAGTCTGTACCAGACTGCTTTTCACTTTTCCTTTGAGAAGGGCCGTGCAAAAAAGGTATAAACACTTTAGGCATTTATACAGCACTACATACAAACAACTTTATCTGGAGAATGCTGGCTTTCTGTGACGTGGTGCCACTTATTCTAAATGCTACAGCAACGATGAAAAAGAATGACACGTTTTCTCAATTCATTGCAAAGGCTTTAAATATTAAAATATGTTCTAGAGCTGACTTTAGGGCTCTCTTATTTATCCATAAAACACCAAATGGCTTTGCACAACATGCCTAAAAGCTATGAATTGAAATCAATCAAATTTCAGGCAGCCTGAAAACGTTCCAAATACCGCTTTAACAATGACCACTGCTTTTTTTTGTTTTTTTAAAGAGCGTGTGCAAACTTACCCATTTGTTGTGACACTGATTGCTGCAAATTTTCTTTAGTTTTTGTATGATGTATGCTTTATAAATAAAATTTTCCTTGCCTTCTTACCTGTATTCTCCCATCTGTTAACACAAGTCAAAGTAAACCTGCAAACTGTTGCAGAAAGGAAATCAGTGTATGCTCAGTATAGCCTATGCTAAAATAAACTTATGGAACTCAATAGCAGGAGATGGTAATGTGATGTAGATTTTTCTATCAGTTTAACAATGCATCAATCACTCAAAAACTTTTCTGCGCTCCTTCAAAGCTGCTTGGTACATTTTTAGAAAAGATGTGGAGAAAGTTGGCGAAAGAGTTTTTCGGGTGAGGTGTTTAGAGAAGGAAGACTGAATTCCTGAACATGACTTGAAAAAGTAGCTGCAGTATTTGCCTTTGGTGGTGCTACCTTCCCCTCCCACCTATTTACAATACAAAGAATATTTCTGGTTCACTATCAGTTCATTTTGCCTGTGTCTGTATGTGTGCACTTTTTTTTCTTTTTTGGATAGGAGAAGATAATTGAATGAAATTACCAGCCATTTGCAAATGAAGCAGGTTTCATTCCAAAGTGAGATAGCTGGCATTTGAATAATAGTTGTACCTTTCAGGAAATAATTGCTTGCATGACAGCAAAATATATTTGGGTGGAACTATTTTCAATCATTTCTCTGTAACCATGATACCTTTTCCACTAAAAAGTTATGTCTGAGAACAGAAGAATCCTTTACTGAAAACTGACACAATACATCTAAAGATAAATAAAACCACTGCAATTATTACCATTTCCTTTTGTTCTTTTTGTAAATATGCTTCCAGCTTCACTGGGGATTTAGCAGTTTTGCAATTCTTACTTTTTTTCTTTGTTTTTTTTTTTTTTGTGTGTGTCTGTCACATTCATCGTCCTTGGAAACATCCAGATGATCCTGATTGTGATCCTGCAGTTTTCTACAGTCAGCTAAATCTGCTGCGTTGTGCCTCTGACGTTTTCTCCTTCCTCTCTGAAGATTTGGACCTTGTCAAATCTCAGGGCAGAAGATGACCTTGGCTTTGTCATTGAGATATGCTGACAAAGTCTAAGCCACTAGTAAAATGGATTTTACTGGTATCTAAGCTGGAACCACTTCGTGTTCCAAGAACTGTGGCGGTGTCCTTCAGAAATTTTGTACCTCAAGAAATCAACAAACAGCAGCTGTAATCAATATGTCTTTAATCACATGAATACCTGTCTTTCAAAGTGTGAATCATATTAGCAAAGCCAAAAAAAATTAAAACCCAACTGATCTGTATCTTTGAAATTTATTATACGTTTCACTGTTTTGATTTCAAGCCAACAACTTTACTGCTTTAGTACTCATAGCTATCATTGTAAATGCTACCTTTGAAGCAACATAAGTAAGATGGCCAAGGTGGTAAATATTTTAAAGTATTTAGCATCTACATTAAAGGATATTCTTAAAAATTTGGTGATGACTAGAGCTAAAATGGGACAGCACGGTGGGGCAGTGGTTAAACTCCACCAAGTGGCTGGGGCCTTTCTGTATCCAGGTACTCCTGCTTCCTCCCACAGTCCAAAGACATGCTTGTGTTAGGTTAACTAGCAATTATAAAATGGCAATACATGTGAATGTGCATATAAATGTTTGTCCATCTCTCTGTGCTATCCCTGCAATAGACTGGCTACCTATCCAAAGTGTACCCCAACTTTCTTCTCTATGACAGCTGGGATAGGCTCCAGCCCTCCAGAACAACGGATGGATGGATGGATCTAAAATGAGAGTAAATTTTGAAGCTCTGTACACCAAGCAGACACAAGCACAGCTGAGAATCACTGCACTGCATATGTTTAACATAAAAACAGATGTTTGCAAATAAGTTGCTGAATTACCTTTAAAAGCAATAATATGTGGGTATTTACAATCTGTTTCTGCTGCCCTCAAGAAGCCCAAAAATCTGTTATTACAAATTTGAATGAAGTGGATTTGTGTTTATTTTTATTTAAAAAGGTAAGCTGCCAGATTTAGCCATATAGACTCATTTAAATCACATGAACACATCTGCTACGACAAAGATGACAATGACATAAACTCTACAGCTCTTACAGCTTTAGTATGTAAGGATAAAATGTTTGGCAGATAAAAAGGTGAAAAATATTCCGTCACTGCAATAGTGTAGATCTCTCTGCTACATGTTAACCCCCACACAGGCTGTTTTCATGGTAATTGATTCAGACATGCTAATCTTTTAACCCATGTCACTAACTCGGGCTCTATTTGAAGTTTTGCTGACATAAGAGGGGAATGCATTACTTTTACGCTATGCATTGTCCAACCCTATTATGTAAATAACTTGCTCCTCTCTGCTCTGGGTGTGAGTATGTGCGTGTATCTGGTGTGTCTGTACATGCATAGGGCACAGGCTGCAAGCCTGGCATTATATTTAAATTTTAGCATGTCATTTTGGATTTGTCGTAAACCTGCAGAATACATTGTTTCTCTGTTGCTGTGTGTGCATGCATGTGTGTTGGTGGATTTCAGAGTGTAATTTTAGCAAGCACACAAGGACATTTGGAGCGATTACATGAAACAAAGGACACTGACAATGGCTCAAAGTATTGATGGCTACCATTAGAGACACACATACCATATGCCAAGCTACCTGATTAACCACTATAGCTGATTAACAATGCCTCTCCTGTTGTGTAATTTTATTGTTGCTGCGGGGTTTTCTGTTTGCATTTGTCATCTAGGACACAACAAAATCCCAGCTCAGGTAGCATTACTATTGTTCCTTCTTATTTTTTGTTTTTTTGTCACTCTTTCCATCTTGCTGTCTTTCCCTGCACTGCAGTGCAAAGACGTCCACGCAGCTGCGAGAATTTTTAATGAAGGCAGCTTTGGATAATACAGCCTCACCCAGGGGACCACTTGTTTGGAAATAATTATCTCTTACAGCTGGCAGAGGGAGAAAGGGACAGAGTTAAAGAAAGAAAAGAGAAATGCGTGAACAAGAATTGCAAGGGGGGATGACAAAAAAAGAGAACGAAGGGTCTCTTCATCTAAATGTAGTCGCATGCCCGCACTGAGATAGTTGAGAGAGAACAAACAATAAAGAGAGAGTTGCAACTCTGCTCCACTTGCTTAAATTGGCTTGTACAATTATTAATATCCTGTATTTACAGTGAGCACTCACCTTTGTCTCATACACACAGGAATCCACTGAGTTAAAAAGCTCTAATGGAAGCAGAGCGTAGCTAAATTCAGCTGCGTCTGAGCACACAAAGATGGGCTGATGAAAACAAAACAATAACAGTGTAAGGATTTGTGATTAAATTAGAAATAGTGCAGTTGCATGTTGGAAATGGAGCTGAAGAGGTTTTATCGTTGTGTAGCCTCTCTGTGTGGCTGGTTATTATATTTAACCCTCCTGACTTCAGTGTGTGTGATAGCACGCTACATTTGCTTTATCTATTGCCGGTTGCCAAACACAAATACAGCCACAGCATGCCACATCAATCCCCTGCTGCTGGTTCCGTTACCCTAAATCATCTAAACACACATACACACACACACACACACACACACACACCGTCATGTAAACACCCACTGATGCAATAGCATGCCAATACCTAGACTCACCCCACCCTTCTCTTCTTTACATTGTATCTCTTTCAGCACAGTTTTCTCTTTCATCTTGTTTTTCCTTTTCCCGTTTCCGGCCCGTCAGTGTCTTTTTCAGAAACCTTATAAAGCTGACAAAGCCAATAAAAAGTCTTTAGGTTAGATGGGTCAATGCTACGGTTTCATCTCTACACAAAGACACCTTCAAACACAGAGCAGGGAGGAAAGAAGAGGTCAGAGGGGAGGAGAAGCCACCAGCCAGAGCGGCAAACAGAGGATGACAGAAAGAGAAGGGAGAATGAGGAGAATATTGAGGAAGATATCAAGTGATAAAAAGCGATAACACCAAGGACAAGAGGGAGAGCTGGGGCGGGAGAGGCAAAATGGCAGGACAACAGGAGCAGGTGGATAAAGACATGATTATGATAAACCAACAGCATGAGCACACACAGCTCGCTCTCCCCCTCTCTCTCTGTGTGTGTGCATCATCTCGTTCCTGTGACCAGCCGTTAATTTATGACACGATAGCTGCGGCCATGTGCCTGAGAGCCCCACATAAATCTACCTCATCATTGTTAAACACAAGGGCACATCAAGGGTGCCGCCTTCAGTGCACTGCAAAAAAATGTTCACCTCAACAAGTCACTTAAGACCTTGTTTTTTCTTAAAACTGGTCAGAAGTTCTGCCACTGGGTTGATGAAAATGAACTTATTCCCAGCATGGTTTCAGTATCTTCAAAAAAACACAGATTTGAAAATAATAAAAATAAATATATAAAAAGGTGGCTCACTCCACTAGAATAATTAAATTGTTACACCTGAATATTTTGGCAGGTTTTCCTTGTTTGAAGAAAAACATCAGATGCATAAAGCAGAAACAATTAGCTGATCAAAAAAGAATTAATTGGCATCTTTTTTTGATAATCGACTATAACGTTTGAAGCAACAATACAAAACATTCATTTTTCAAGCCTCTAAACTATGAACATTTGATGATTTTAAACTACATTAAATATTTTGTCCTCCATTTTCTGGTATTTAAAGTTTGAAAGAATTCTTTGGAATTTTATTTTTGAGGTGTAGTTTATTGGATTGATATTTTTATAGCACTTTTCTGCTCTTACTGAGCACTCCAAGTGCTTTCACACTCATTCACACGCCTTTAAGCACTTTTTGCCTATCATGCACACACACACACTTCGGTGACTGCATCAGGTGCGATCTAGGGTTCAGTATCTTTGCCCAGAGACACACTGCCATACAGATTGGAAGAATTGGGGACAGAACCACTGACCTTCCTGTTAGTAGACAATCAGTTCTACCTCCTGAGTGAAAGAAGCCACTAAAAATGCATTTTAGACAGAAGACAGACCAAATCTAAGAGTGGTTGGGGGTGGGGAATAAACACAGTATTTCTTTAATGCTATGATGTTTGATGACCTGAAAGGCAAAGCACTAAGAAATAAGCTGTAGCAAGATGACAACAAACCTTGAAAAAAAACAAAATCCTAGAAGAAACAAAAGAGAGGCTCTTTGAAAGACAGGAACACACCAGCACCAAGGTTACTCAGCCTTGGTAAAGGAGTGAGATCAGACCAAAGAGGGAAGACAAAGTGGATTATGGGAACAGGAAAGATCAGTTGGTCTGATAAGCTTATTGTCTTCCCCTTCACCGCAGTACACACTGCACCACAGCAGGAAACTAACAAAGACAAGCCAGAGGCACTACATTCAAACACACTGCATCATATCACAAGGCAATATCGATTCATATACATACACACATGTATACCACACAGAGACATCATACAAATATGCAATCATACAGCAAGCATGCAGCACACACACACACACAAAGTCATTTACATTTGATCCTATATGTTGGAGGAACAAAGAGCAATTCCTCCACAGGCATCAGGAAGGATCATAAAATTAAAAAAAACACTATCGTCATAGTTACATGGACTCACAATCTCAAGAGTAGTATACTATATTCTCCATCTTCCATTTTCCTCTAATGCCACGGTATTGCTTCCCAAAGGCTCTTGACTCTCCTCACTACAGATAATCCAAGCATGTATATGTAATTAAACATGCACATTAATCACTCACATACTACACACATTGAAATGGACATGGTATTTGTCTTACACCACTTTTCTCCTCCTCATCATCATCAGCTTCCATCCATTGTCTCCATGAGAGGGATCCTTAATTGAGGCCTCTACTGACAAATAAAAAAACCAGCGTTGCCACGTAGACGAATGGGGATTAAATTCTAAACAATCAACCAGCCTTTGGAGGAAAAGGCTCCCAAGGGGCACACCTCATCCCATTTAATGCAATTTCTTAGATGTTCAAGCGTTAAATAAATAAATAAACTCGTCTCTGTATGCGCTGTAATTAATTTAGAACAGAATAGAAAATGAAATTATGGCTGGATCACAACCAACATGGAGGGGGAGCACTTTACATTGAGATGATGAAGGAAGTTTTATGTTCATGAGCATGTGATGATGTACGCTATCAGGATACATGTGAGAGGCTGAGGTCCAATCGACAGCTCTGGGGAACGGCTGCAGTGCTTGGTTTTGACTGTTGACAATTATCATATAAATTCCCCTGCCTGTAACATTTGTCTGACAAATTAAACATTTGCACATTTATTGCTTGTTATAATGGAAAGATTCCATATACCATGCTGACAATAGAGAGACAGTGTTGTAGTATTTAGCGTTCAAAAGTTTGTGGTGTATTAGTAATTCTAAAGGTGGTGCAATAGGCACTGGCACCTCCATCTGAATTTGAGCCTCGACTTCGGCCCTCAAAGCCTTGGCCTCTCTGTGGAGTTTGCATTTTCTCCTTGTGCTTTTGTGGGTTTCCTTTGAGTGTTATTCTAAGATCGATTGCTTATTCTAAATTGGTCATAATTGTCGATAGGACAGTGTGTGATTGTGATGGAACCGTCCAGGTGGTCGCTCTCTTTTTACCCTGTGACAGCTGGGACAGGCTTCAGCCCTGTCTGAGTTCTATTAATCAATCATGCCTGAGCAGGCTTTTGGTTACATAAGGTTAAACAATCTGTGTGGACAGCAAAAGAGGGATTGCATTTGCAAGTGCAATCCTGAATCTTGTGAAAAAAAATAAATTAAATTGTACCCTTTTTTCCACCATTTTGCTTCATTGTAAACAATGACCAGCAGACAGAACAAAAGGTCTTGGCTTTAATATTCATCAGGTACACTTTGGGCCAGATTTACTAAACAGAGTAAAATAGTGTGTGACCACCAATCCCCAATAGTGCTGATAGGTAGGGATGGGAATTGAATTGTTAGTCTGCTTGCCTAACGATTCCGCTTATTGATTCCACTTGCGCTGGCGCTACAATCAGCTGATTTCAGTTCGTGTGCCAGAGGAGGAAAATAGTGGAGCGGGGATATGGACATTACTTGTATTTTTATTGCACAAAAGGACAAGAGCGTGGTGGTAAAATGCAAACTGCATCCAAAAACAACCGCATTACACTGCTAACAGAACTTCGGCTCTTTGCAATCATCTGCACAGACAGCATGCTAACACAAAGCTAGCCAAGAAGCCACAGTGATGTTAAAGCTGAGTGAATACCAACCCCAGCCCAGCAGCCAGACCCTGAATTTCAACAGGTAACAAAAGCAGCGATGAGGAGTCAAGCTTGCTGCCTCCATTTCTACCTGTTCATGTTTCTAAAGTAGAATCACTGTGGTGGTGACTTTCAAACCAGAGCCAATTAGAACCCAATGAGAATCGATAAGAGAATCAATAAGGAATCAAATCAAAGAGTGATCGATAATTGAATCGGAATCACTAAATTTGCAAAAGTTGCGCTAAACACAGGCACAGTCAGTTCAATTCAATAATGACATGCCCGATCTGCCAAGAACCATGCAATCTAGCACAAGGTCACAAACTAAGAGATGACATTCAGCTGTGGGTAATTTACTAACAGGACAGGCACAGCTTGTTGATTGTAATCAGAAAGGCAAATAAAAATAGGTCATGCACATGTACGTTAAATGCTGGCCTAAGGTGGCAGTCTGGCAAAGAGAGTCATTATAATGGAAAAAGGCTTCAGTATCTGACAGGCTCCGATGTAGGACTGTAAGCCATACAACGATATTTTGACATCACATTCTGGAGCATTTTTGGATTAAAACAACTTACCTTTTATCCTTCAAGGGATAAAACTAACCAGAAATTGCCTGATTGACAAAAGTTTATTTCTACACTCTGCGAATGGTGGTGTTAACAGTTTTTCTATGCTGGATTTGTTTAGTAAAAAAAAAAAAGATAGGTGTGGAGATTTTGTGGGGGAGTCTTGACAGACCATGTGTGTGTGTGTGTGTGTGTTTTTGGGGGGGTGCATGCAGCCGAATTTGTGTAGGTCGACCACTAAGAACAGTCATGTGGTAGATCACAGCTCATGAAATCACAGTGGAAACCACATCCACTGTCCATGGTCCTGAAATTTTAACAGTTTAATTAATGTAATATTTCACTGTTTATTTGAATGTAATAAAGCTTTATTATGGAAAAATGATCAGAACAAAAACAAACAGCGCCTTCAAACTGTCAAACCAATTAAAAACATCAAAAAGAAAATGGGCTGCTATTAAGATTTACCTTGCCTGATCCAAAGTCAACATCATCGTCTCTCTGTTCTCTCTGTTCTTAAGCCATTTCGCTTTGAATCCCATTATGAAGGCTGTGAAATTCCTTCCTTGAAAAAAGAACTCCCAAAACTGCATATGCAAGAAAGTCCGTCACAAAAATGTCTACGTTCCCATCTCTTACTGCGCTCTTTTTAACTACTCACAGTACTTTTTTTTTCCACCAGAATCGAGTTTGTGCTGGCGCAACACATTAGTAAATCTGGCCCTTAAAGTTTTGAAATACTGGTCAATATCTCCAGAGGATATGTCAGCAGACTATCTGATAGGTTCCAAGATTTCTTCTAAATTAATTATGTTTTAAAGAAAAACATAAGTAGCACTTGAACTTGAAGGTTTATTCTTGACCTTGGAAAAGCAGTTCTCATGATAAGGCCCACTTGGTGTTTCTGTAGCTTTTAGCCTCGCCACATGCAGGGGCAAGACATGACAACTCTGCAACGCTATCCTATGAGAAAGACTACAAAATGTTTAATAACCATCTATAAAATCTAACCATCTTAATAACCATCTATAATAAGATTTTGGTGTAAATTACAGCAACTAATGTTGCTGTTAATAAAGTGTGATCATTGTAATTCTAATAGAAAAATCTAGTTTTAATTAAAAACTTACTAAGCGGATGAAAGTAATGGTTGATGCCAAGCTGTGGTCAAAACTTTTAAAGGGGATTTGTCACATTGTCATTTGGAGCTAAGCAAAGTTCTTAGTTACTCATTAGAATACTTCCTTATTGCCATTTGATAAAAGCAATATGCTTTGCAGCTATGTTTTACAGTGTTTTGGCTTAGCAATTTAATTGTCCTCGTGATGTCTGCTTGCCTTTCATACAAGAGTGCATATCAGCATCAGCATCATGCAGAAAACCCTCACCGATGATTTTCCATTTGATTTAACACAGCTGATTGATGGTGTTGCTCCAGATGAGAAGGGGAATGAAAAATGTGTTTGGATTTTTTATTTATTTATTTTACAGTCGTTGGAAAGAGAGACAAACATGTCATCATCTCTTTGTATGTCATACAAACTCTCATCCACCCGAACACACACACACACACACACACACACGCTCTGTCAAACACACACCTACATATGTTGCTAGTGTCTTAATGGATGAAATGAAAGGAGGGCCTCATTTGCCAAAGTGTCGGCAGTGGACCGATTGCGTTGAGGTGATGAATGGCTGATCGAGACTCTGCAGGGGTGCAGAGGAAACAATTAGTGCCATGTTGATCTCTCCTCTTCTACTCCACCCTACATCCATCCCTTATGCCCCTGTTCTCCTCCTTTCTTTCAAGATTTCCTTCTAGATTTCTTTGTCAGTCAGTCATTACCAGCGGTGATAATGTGGCTAGTATTGTTGTCATCCTGTGAGTCTGTCTGTGTGTGTAATGGCAAAATGTGGTACTGGAGACATCTACCATAGTGGAAATTAACACAAAGGAGTCAATTAGTCAAACGATTTTCTAAGAACAGTAAATTGATGCAGTCATCAACTTTAGGTCTTCTGAATACTAGAGCCAATCAAAATGTGCAACATTTTCTCAATATGAGGGACAAGATGAAATGCTGTGTAGTGCCACATAATGTAGGACACCTAATGAGCCAAGGTCTGAGTCGTGAGTACTCAGTAATAATGGAGTAATGACTACTGAGTACCTATGTAATCGTGTAATGAGGTAGTAATGAAAGAGTACCCATGGGTCAGAACGTCAACGTGTTAATGGGTGTCACAGTTGGAGATATCCCATTACAACATCACTAGTTGCCTTCCAATTCCTTTAGCTGGATCATTTTCACATTTCTCTCTCTCTCTCTGTGCCTCTCTCCCTTTCTATTCTTCCTCTTTCCTTCTTTCACTCGCTTTTTTATACTTCAATGAAGTTGCACCTTTAATGCCATTAGTATTAATATGCATCTTGGGGGAAGAGAGGGACAGGCGTAAATGAATAACGATGGAAATAGGGAACAGGTGGATGAGTGCTGGTGAGAGGACAATGAAGTGTCTCATCCCGGTGATGCCAGTATCATTAATGTTAGCTGCTGGTAAAGTCAGAGGGAGAGGAGGAGGAAGCGAGAAATGGGGACAAGTGAACAATAAATGAATTAGAAATATAAAGACAGATGAATGGCTGAGGCTGCTGGAGAAGCAGACCACCCTCAATTTTTAAAATCCTAGCTCCATATTTACAGTTTCAATTTCATAAGTCACTGAAAAAAACACAAAAAAAAACCCAGCAGTGTCCTCTGACATCCACAGGAAAGAAAATTAAAGATGATCAAAAAGTTAATCTGAGTCACCTGCAATTATTCCCTTGTGGTCACAGCAATAATGCCTCACATACAGCAGTAAGTGCTTTGCACCTTATTTGTTGGAGGCTGTTGGACCAAAAAAGTTTTATTGTATGAGTATTATCAGCAACAACTCTGATGGAGTGTAATCACATTTTTAAGCATTTAGTTATCATCACCATTGTGACTTCAAGCAGGATTTGTGAGTGTCTGTGTGTGTTTTCAGCACCTGCCCCTCACATGGAGAGAGAGAGAGCTTATTTCTCAACTGGAAATAGCAAAAATACATCACCACTTTAATCTTATTGCTAATTAGAAACCAGGTTGATTAGACACCAGAAACATGTTGATTTGTAATCTTGCATGTGCCTATCTGTTAATATGAGTTGAGATCTGTGCTGAGTTAAACGTGATGAGTAAATGTTACCACATCCAACCTGGTAATATTACCACCACAACCTTTATGTAGGAGAGACCAGAGTCCACATTCAGACAAAAACCTGACACATTCAAATTTCATCAGATTAATAAAAAGAAATGCATGTCTGAAAGAGGCTTTACACTTCTACAATGCTATCACACGGACAAAGTCCACAGACAGACATATCATCCCCTGCCAAAGTACTCCAAATGGCTTTACATTACTACTGACCCACATATGTACATAAACAATGACAACTATGTTACAGGTAATAATCTTAAAAAAGAACAATCTTCAAAGAAACAATGATCAGCAAGGAAACCAAAATTTATTTTATTGTCATTTTGGGCCCATTTTCCTGTTTTGTTATGTCAAAACTTTAAAAATTTAAATAAAAAAGCAATCTTGCTTAAAATATTTAAGAAATGTGTCATCTTTACCTTTTTTTCATGCTGGATGCCCGTATCACTTTCAAAAATTGCTTTTCACTGTTGTATTATGTTCATCAGCACAGCTTTGTTCACTAGAGTCCTGTTATTTATTAGCCTAGTTTACTGATCGATCAATAGGATGGCAAGGGGTCAGCCTGATAAACCACACAGCAAACTATTTCAAATGGTATGTTGTGCACTTAGACTGTCGATTATTATTTAAAGCAGGTTATTACAATTTTACATTTAGTCACATTTAAAAAAAATGCTTGGATTTAAACAAAAAATTGACAGCAGTGCTAAAGGGTTAGTGTGGATACTACAGCTCATATGTTGCACAGGACACACAATATAAAGTGTTATCTGTCCCACAACAAGGTCAGGCTGATGAATGGCCACTGCCCCCTGAAGTACAAGGCAGGACCAATCTGTTTATGTCACCCTACGACTCAGTGGAAAACAATCAGTATGTATGTGTGCATACACACATACATACTGATTATTATACATACTGTGCAAAATCGTGTGTTTATATCTGCACACATGTATAAACTATGAATGTTTATATGAGTGTTTATGAATGTATTAATGTTTTTTGTATAATAGAGTCACATGCATGTGTGCATATAAAGCTGTGGACAGCCACAGCAGGTGTCATAGGATCCTGCTTTGTACACTCAGAGCACAGGCAGATAAATCGCTCACACCGAGTCACCGATCATCACTGCAAATAGGTCATGATATAAACAGGCTAAAGAGAGAGGATGGGAACCAAAGAGACCGCCCCATAACTGAAAATTTAAAAGTCTGATAACAGCAGGAGGAAATCAGCAGCTATTCAGGTCCATGGGTGCCTTAAAGTTTCATGTGAGGTGAGACTTTGGAACTAATTCATTCTAATTTGTGACTGCTGTTTGAATTGGGGACACTGGTCTTATAATTACAACACTGAATACAAACTGTCCCATAGCTGAATTTTCAGATTGTTATTATTTAGTAATAAATAATTTGTGTTCATTAGGAGTTTCCATTCGGCTGAGGTGTCCTTGAGCTGAAATACCGACTCACTGTTTTGTATACTGCTCTAAATAAGATCCTCCATCAAAGTCTAACATTTTTCAGTGAAATAAGCACTAAACAAAGACTAGCTTGACCTCTGAATCTTCAGACTCCTGCTTTGTTAAAGTAAGGCCTCTGTATTTACCTTTTTTGAGTTTTGCACAAATATTCATTTGTACTTAAAGATAAACTGATTATTTTTGATAGTTAAAGGTCAAGTTTAGTCTGACCTCAAATCCATCCCATTCTTGTGAATGTGATATATCAGGAACACCTGGAGTGAATTTTATTACATCTTGCTCCAACGTCCTCCTGGATTCAAGGATGAACTGATTAGAATTCATTCATCAAAGGTCAACGTTAATGTGAGCTCACAAAACGTATTTTTGGCTGTAACTCAAGAATGATAATTATGATGAAATTTCACACAAATATCTGCTAGAAAAAAATAATGAAGTCTTAAATCTCAAGTATCAAAGGTCAAGTCTGCACAGATATATGTAAACTGCAACTTGGCTGGTTGGAGGAGATTATAATTTCAGATGTACAAACAGTGGATAAAAACTGATGTATGTCAGATTTAAGCTTAAGTCTTTGTAACTCTTTTTCTGTATTATGTAGATAGATATAACCTTAAATATGAAATTGTTACAATGGTGTATATGCCTCTTTTTTGGTAGTCGCTGTGGTTTTGAATGAAACTATATGAATACCTTTTGGAGCTAGACGCTGTGGTTTTCAGGTTTTTATCATAAGCCCTATAATCTTTGTTAAATGTTTTAATGCGACATGGAAGATTGAAATGGAAGTAGGTTAAGGCAAAGGCAGACTCAAAAAGAAGGAGCCCCACCATAATGAGAATCATGCCCTAATTCATTTCAGTCAGGTAGTTAATTCAATGCAATTCACCACACTCACACACTTATCTGAAGAGCTTTAGAAGAATATGGTAGATATAAAATTTAATTCCACTGACAAAATGAAAATGGAGGGATGGCAGGCAAAATGACTAAAGCAAGAAATATAAAAAAAAAAACAAAAGAAAGAAAATAACCTAGATTTTAAAGCAGAGTTTCATTTCAACACTCTGGTCCACTTATTATACAAATTACTTTTCATTGTCACTGGTTGGGGTTTTTGAGGGTGTGTGCTTGTCACTCTTTCAGTTTTATTGCCTCACATTGGAGAGTTGCACAGAGAAAAATAAATGTACACAAACCTAGTGTCTACTATCTTTTCTGGCTTAGTAGATTAAAGAGAAAAAAAAACTCTGGACTTGGCCTCAGAAATCCATACTGGATGAATACACAGCAAAGGTTAAGATGGTTTATAACACTCAGCTGGACTATTAGGCTTGTTTCCAGCAGCTTCCACTGGCACTAATGTGTCTGGATGAAATTGGCTGTAAAGGCAAAATAACCAGTGAAGCTACAGTCGTGGCATGATTTTTAGTATTTATTATAACAAAATATTAAGTAAACTCTTCTTTTAAAGTATACTTAGTTACGGTATATTTTATAGGGTCTCAGTTTAGGTTTTCCAATTAGTTACTTTGAAAGAGCTATCGAATCTAGAAGTTATCAGGAGAAATAGGCTTATTAGTTATTTTAAAGTGGAATTTAATTAAAATGTATAAATGAACATTTTCTCAAGTTTTGTGGTAATTAGATTCAAACAACACCATAAGGTTAAAGGTGAAAGGAGAGGTTAAAGGTGAAAGGAGAGAACTTCAGATCCACAGTTTCATATCAGTTCCTAGCTAGAAGAGTTTCCAGAAACTGAAAATATTTTTTTTAAAAAGGGCACAAAGGATTTTTGTTTAGTTTAACTTTCACTTTTATTTTATTTCAGATGTTCAAACATATGATCACTTGTAGCAGCACAAAAAAAGAGCTTTTAATCATAATCTTAAACCTGCATTCTTTGTAATGGCTATCTCCTCACCACCTCCTCAACCACTCCTGTGGTTGCAAAAAGACTTCCAGTTGTATGGAAGTCTATGGGGAAATGGCTCCTTGCTTCCTTTCTCTGTGACCTCAGAAAACCCTTTCTTGATGGCTTAGTTGCTATTTACTGATCATATTATTTTATTTATTTTATTTTGAGATTTGCTGTCATTTTAAGTGTCCAATGGCTAACGACTTGACAATCACAAGTCTTTAGCCAGCAAGCATGTGGTTTCACAGTCAGAGCCACCCCTGGCTCGTCACATTCGATGTCAAAACACCGAGATGGGGACTGTATAAACCCTCAACTTGAAGCTTCATAATGGGATTTCACAAACCAGTGGTTGGCATCACTGTGGCAATGTCCATCTTTTAGACCATCACTGGTTTCAACTGCTGATGCCCAGCCTTGCAGAACATGAAGTTTTTACTTTTCTCTCCACAATTAGTCAATTAGTCAACAGTATAAGTCAATTTAATTTTTAATTTAAGGTCAGTATGTTACTGTTGGCTGCCTGGTACAACTGTTTTCACTGCTTCTGCTTCAAAAGGTGGCTATTTTTATAATGCCTTGCTTGCGCTTTCTTATAGTAAGACTTTTTTTATAGTTAGGAAGCATTCAAGAAACATTTAATGAATTTGCCTTTTCATTTTCTTTCATTATTGTCATGTGTGGGCTGTGTGGTTAGGACCCAAATGCAGGACTCGGCAGACAGAAGTTAAACTCAAAACACAGCTTTATTGCTGGCAACAAACTGAATTAACAAAATAACCAAACCTGTCAGGAACAGACTAACTGGCTGAGAGGCTAAGACTGGGGAGAAACAGACAGACGGACGAGTACACAGCATATGACGACAACGTGACAAGAAACAAAGGAAAACTGAAGACTTAAATACACACATGAGGTAAGGGCAAAGTGGAAACACCTGGAGAACACAGCTGAACAGAATCCAACTGACGAGACAGGGGAAGCAAACTGAACATGACACACAGAAGACAGGGGACTTATCAAGATAAGACAGGAAGTAACACACACTGAGACTCAAACTAAGACACTGGAACTTAACAGTGGGACAGGGGATGAACAGACATGGAGACACGACAGACTGGAGAGACAAAAAAATGAAACACTGAGACACTAAAGACAGGACACGGAGACGAGACGGACAGACTGAACACGAAGGGGAACTAACATAAACAATCAAGAACCAAGAACTATAAATATAGATAACAAAACTACAAGGCTAACCTCAAGATTAATACAGAAACTAATGCAGAGCTAGAGTATGAAAATCTCTTAATTCCAAAAGAATGAATAAAAAGTCCAAACAAACTCAAAATACTGGGTCAAAAGCCCAGAACCATGACAGTTATTGTTTTTCCAAGTATACAAACAAATCAAAGCAGGTTTCCAATTAGTTCTGACTCCATTGTTGTCTATGCAATAATTCAGACAAGAAATAATACACTTGTATATACATCTGATATAAGTATTATCAAACTTTCAAAAAAACTTAAGAAATCTTGCATGTCTTACTCTATATTCTGCAATTTACAGAATCATTTTGTGCAATAAAGACAAATTTTTATATTTTAAAGCCTGAAAACACAAATGTAAAAACACAGAATTTTAGCTTTCAAAGCTGACTGAGTTGGGTGTTCATTAATGAAAGAGCCACAGAAGTGCCTGTAGAAAAAGCTCTCTGGACTTGTGCAGCCATTATACAGAGCCCTTCTGGAAATATAGAGAGGGAGAGAGGGGCTTGAATGGGCTCTTGTCAAGGTAATGTGTAGGAGTGTGGTGTGCGTACCCGTATGTGTGCAAATACATGCTGCAGAGTGAATGAGTGAGTCAATGAGTGTGAGAGAATGACAGAGATAGACAGCAACGAGAGGGTAATCTGTGGGTAATCTTCATGAGAGCGCTGACGGAGGTCCCAAATGTTCCACCTTTCTGTGTGTGTGTGTTGGCATGCAGGTGTTTGTATATGTGCATATGCATCTGACTCATTTTACTCACTGCATCCCATATTATGCATGTGTTTGTAACTGGCCATGGGTCCCTGTGTGTGTGTTCTAGGCTGTGCTATTTGTATGTGTGAGTCTGATGCCACCCAGTGTGGGTGCTGGGGGGGTTGCTGACAGTGACAGAGAAGCAGGACATTGGGTAATGGAGTTTGTACCAGTCGAGAGTGCATCACACTGACAGATGCTAGTCCCCTCGGACACTGTGGGGGAGGAAGTGCTCATTCACTCTCATTGCCACCTCGTGGGAGGGCCCAGTGTACCACTACACACGCACAGATACACACATACACAGATACAGATAGAGACTGTGATAGGTTATACACATAGCCAGCATAGAGAGGAAAGAGCTAGATGAACAAACACACCTATCTATGACAAAAAAGACTCATACTATACTGTATACTGCACATTACAGATAGTTATAGGAGGTAACTGTGTTTAATTACTTGTGAGGACATTGTTTTAACTCACATTTGTTCACCCAAATTACATAAAAGCTTCTTTTTTAGTATCTTAAGTTCTTGTTGATATAAATAGGCTTGGTGATAATTTTGTTTTTCTATCTTGAGGTTATGAATTTGTCTTAATTTCTTTCTGCCCCAATAAAACCATGGAGGTGAGCAAAATAGCGTTCGTAGTGATAAAAGCAGTGAAAATGCCTCTGGTCTAATATTGAAGACGATTTTTTAAACATTCTCAGCACCATAAAAATACATTCACTGCCGTTCTATAAGAGTGGAACCTTGGGTAATGAATAAAATCTAAACTATCTGCAGGGTTTCTGTCACTGTATCTCATGGAGGAAATATACTAGCAGAAATAGTTGGAAATACACTGGCAAGAAATATACTTTATCTCCTCTGATCAGTAATAGTGTGTCTGCAAAGAAGAAGCTGCACCAATGCAGTTTCACTGTTCCACTTGTGCCATGCAGTATGTTTTATGGCGAGCAGAAAGTGCTGTGTCAACCAAGCGCTGTCTCAAAGATTTTGCTTATGGTTTGGCTTGGCTTGCAGTCTGTTTCCAGATGTACTGGAAACTTCCTACTATCCCAACATTGCAACTCAAGAAATTTTTCATTGCATAACCTTTTATAACACCAGAAAAACAAAGAAAGAAACTTGGGATATTTAGAAATTAAACAAGGGAGAATTAACAATGCTATAAGAGAGATGTAAAAAAGTGATGAAAGATTTTGTTACTTTTGTATAAAGAAAAGGAAGTTGTTTATGATTTCAGCCTTTATGGTTAGAGCTAACTACCTGTTGTACTATTGACCACCGGCCACTTTATTAGTTACACCTTGCTAGTACTGAGTTGGACACCCTTTTGCCTTCAGAACTGCTTTAATTCTTCATGGCATAGATTCAACAAGGTGCTGGAAACGTTCTTCAGAGATTTTGGCTGATATAGCATCACACAGTCACTGCAAATCTGTCAGCTGCACATCCCAAAGGTGCTCTATCAGATTGAGATCTGGTGACTGTGGAGGCCATTTGAGTACAGTGAACTCATTGTCATGCACAAGAAACCACTTTGAGATGATTTCAGCTTTGTGACGTGGCACATTGTTCTGCTGGAAGAAGCCATCAGACGATGGGTACACTGTGGTCATAAAGGTATGGAAATGGTCAGCATCAATACTCCGATAGGCTGTGTTGTTTAAACGAAGCTCAGTTGGCACTAAGGGGCCCAAATTGTACCAAGAAAATATCCCCCACACTATTACGTCACCAGCCTGAACTGTTGATAAGAAGCAGGATGCATCCATGTTTTGTGCTGTTTACGCCAAATTCTGACCTCTGACAACAACAAAGCATTTTCACCCAGAGAACAACCGCTCACTGGATATTTTCTCTTTTTCAGACCATTCTCTGTAAACCCTAGAGATGGTTGAGTGGGAAAATCCCAGTAGATCAGCAGTTTGTGAATACTCCCATCAGACCAGCCCATCTGGCACTAATGACCATTCCACATTCAAAGTCACTTAAATCACCTTTCTTCCTCATTCTGATGTTTGAACTTCAGCAGGTCATCTGTAGACCATGTCTACATGCCTAAATGCATTGAGTTGAGCAGTTGAACAGATGTGTCTAACAAAGTTGTCTGTGAATGTACATAATATAGTCCAGTGTGTCACATATGTAAAATATTTGTTGAAAACAAGATGAAATGCACACATTTGTACCAAGACCCATTATCACACACAGTAGCTCTGATAAGTATACTCCATAAAAGCATGCTCTCTCTCACACACATTCACATACATTTTATCATATTCACACACATTTTGTCACACTAATGCACATACATTCAATGACATGGAATATTATAGCACCTAAAAGCCTGCAGACAGGTGCATCAGAAAGGCAAGAGTTGACTGAAGTTGCCTCCCAGGAATGTAATGGAAGTGTGATCTGATGAGATTGAAAGTAGAAACACAGCACAAATCCTTTATTATACTCATATTTTACACTGCCGCTCTGGGTTTATCTTTCATCTGTGCCCCAATTTCTTTCTTATATCCCTCCTTTTCTTATACTACTTGCTCTTGGTTGTATCTTTTTTTTTTGTGCTGTTTCATAAGTCATTTTGCAAGAGCAGGTGTTTTGTACAGTTTTAGTGCAATCAGCAACTCCTCACTTTGCATTAAACAAGAGATTTTATCAAAAAACTGCAGAAAACAGAAGATGAATTGCTATTCTAGGGATGGCGTATTATATGTGGTCATTTCTGGGGCACTTTTTTTTTTTCATTTCAATCTCCCCAATTTTCTTGAAGAGCTGTATCACTAAATTAATCTTACATAACCGGCTCTTATCTGGACTCAGGGCTTAAAGCTCTTATCCAATTACAAACTTATCCAGCCCACACTGACGGGCTACCTCAGCTTGAGGACACTATTACAAGCACAAGTGGAGGACACTCATTTTCTCTGTCTGTATCATGCCACTTTCTCGCTTTCTTTTAATACACAGATGTTATCAATGCTTTAAATTCACATAGAGAGAGAAGAAAGCACTACAGACAGACTAAGTAAACACAGCAGTTTGTTCTCTCTATTCATTTTTCCCTGTCTCCACTTCATTCAATGAAAAGATATCTGGTGTTTATATCAGCAAGGACATGTGGGGAGGGGATAGTCTTAGCACTCTGAGACTAATCTCAACAACAGGACCCCATTCTCTCTGTCTTCTTTCAGCTTCTTCTTCTTGCGTGGCTTTTAGAGTAGACACAGCCATGTTTTAAAATAAATGATATGAGCACTGAAGATAACACTAAAGACACACAGCACCATCTGAGACAACTCTACACAAAAGGAGCGTGCTCCTTCTTGTCCTCATTATCTTTCCCTCTTTCAACAGAGAGACAAATATATGCATCACACCCCATGGAGTCCATACTCTGAGAAACTACGTTTTCTAAGTGATTACAGCTCAACTAACAACAACAGAAAGATATTTTTTCATGTCATTTTATCACACTGTTTCCATACAAAAGGATGAAACTATACGCTACAAATTCTGTCAGAGAAAAAAAATTACCATAATATTTTCACTTGGCTGGATAAGAAGAGATTTCACAAAGGCAGCGCTAACATAGAATGCATTTTTGCCAGTGTGTCAGTTTATAAAAATCCTGTAGTCTAATATTTGTTGTCAAATTGCAGTGCGTGTATATATTTGAGGCATAACATACTAAATGTATTTCCTATTTCCTATCACCTGCAGCCCCAGTGGTGTTTAATGGTTTGAGAGTAGCCTAAAGAGCCTAAAGATTAAATATACAGATAGAGCCACTTAGAATTGCTGCCCCCAGCCGGCTGACAGCAAACTGCCAGTCAGTTCCCAGCCACTGGGAGCTGGGGTGTATCCGCTTTTTACTGTGAATACACCCCTTTCATTCAGTTGAGTGTCAACAAGAGGTGGTGCTTTCTTCACAAAAACTTTGACTTGTATAGTTTGTTTTCATAATTTCATCATGTTTACCATTTTTCATCATAAATCTTTCAATAGCTGAAATATTTTCACTTGCTGAAATATAGTCATTACAATCACTTGAGCAAGTTTTGAAAATGTAAAAAAGATGGATACAATTTTAGTGGGACCTTTCACATATTTTAACCCTAACCCTTATTATTTTTATTCATCCTGTAAAGAGTAATATAAATATTGAACTATCCAAATTAAAATATGTTAGAATATAACATTTTCAGCTCCAGTGGACTCAAGCTCTGTATTTTCCTGTGTCCAAGGTCAATTATGGCATTGGAGCACCAGTTATTAATTAAAAACATAACATACATGTAAATTTAATAAAAAGGTCCACAAGTACCAATAGATGCCCTGTTTTAGGATCCATATTGATGCTTAGAACAATAAAATTGTTTGCACCAAACAGGGAAAAAATAAGAAGAATTAAGAAATAAAGTTGTATCTAAGAATCTGTATCTAGTATTACTGATGCTCATCAGGGAAACACACACTTGAGATGCTATTGAAAAACACTAGACACTTCTATCCACACATATGGGTCCAAGAGATCTCCTAGGAATGGTAATCCTTTTTTTAGGAGAATTGATTGGTCCGTAGGCAGTGATTTCATACCCGTTGTTCTCTAATCTTGAACATAACCTGATCCAGAGCCGATTAGGTAAGATGTAAACTGCCTTTGTAATACAGAAAACCCAGGATTAACCCTGAAGTTACCTGGATAAGCCCAAATCCTGCTTTGCAGTACAGGCCTCAGGAGTCTTACTCATAGAAAGTCAAGAGTTGACTAGGTACCGTAGAAAGGCATCAGTTGCTGTTTTTGTTGGTACAAACTAAAGTGGCCCAAGTGACCCTGGATTTCAGAAAAAAGATCTGACTCTTCTTGCCCAACAATGCCAATACAAGGACATTTGCAATCATTCTAATGAAAATAAATAAATGAAAGTAAATAAAGAACAATAACACACTTCTGTGCTCTTGCAGCAGTTGATCTGCAGTTCATTTCATCCAAAAAAGTAGCATATAATACCTGATATTTTTCATTATTAGACAATTTCAATAATCACTAAAAGCAAGTCCCCATTCTGGTTACTGGAACTAGGTATTGCAGTATGTATGTTCTTGTCATGCTCTAAAAGTCACTGAGCACTTCTCTGTCTACAATTTCCCACAAAAGCCTCCCATTAAACCTAATTTTTGTTACCTCAGATAAATGAGCTAAATCCAATTAAATGAACTAGAATTGGTTGTAAATTTAGTCAATTTATTGCAACAAGAATGTCCATTGCACTCTTTCCTTGAGCAGAAGTATTTGTCACATTCCTCCCAAAATATATGGCCTCAACAGGACTGCATTCTCAGCATGCAAACAGATTAAATCTTTACATGTTTAGATTTACAAAGCACCTACAAAGGACTAAAAGAGTATCACACAAATAAAAAAAAAATTCATACTGGACCACTATTACTTTAGGCTTTTTTCTGTTTTCCAACAGGACTAAGTATTTTTAGAATTTTTCAAGTAACAAGTGATTGTGATAATTTGTTAGAGAAGCACAAACCGCATTTAAAATCCTTTTTATGCAAATCATTTGGCAAATATCAAGTCCTCTAATGACCAACAGTATACAAGTATTTGGAGTCCAAATCACTTTACAGAACTGTGCATGCAAAGCCACATATAACCTTTACAAAATAATAAAAGGCATATTTCATGTGAGCAAAATATCCATTTCTTCAAACTAACACAAACATTAAATCTCACCTAGTAGTTTCTATCCATCTTGAATGCTTCTTGGATTTGTTTTTGTTTTTTTTAGATTGGATCCACTCAAGATTCATGACATGATTGAAGGGAAAGTCACAACCTATCCATCCATTTTCTTAACTACTTGCCCAATTCAGGGCTGGAGCCTATCCTAGCTGACACTGGGCAAGTGGCGGGGTACACTCTAGACAGGTGACAAGCCTATGGCAGGGCTACCACAGATAAACAAACCGTTCACACTGATGTTCACTGATTTACAGTTTAAAATCCCATATGGCCTTACAAAAGTCTACATTAAAACTGTCTAACAAAAACAAGGAAATGAAAATAATATAACAGAAACTCTACCGATGTGAGGAAGATTAGATGAAGTGAATAAAAGGTGGAGGGAAAGATGCGGTCAAAGCACAAGATTTCTTCCTGTGATAAACTCAGTGGAACTGATATCACATCTTACACAAGCACATCTTTTTCTCTCCACCTGCCCTTTCTGTTGCTCCATCTGCCAAAGAATAGTAAGGGATATGAGGCCAGAACAGCTAAACAAAAAAGAACAAAAATAACACACACTGTTTGCCATGTGGCTTGCACATACACATGCAGGTATGAAGCCAATCAGATAACATTCACACTGCAGAAAGTCATCATAAATGTATCCAAACGTATCTATCAGAGACATAAAATGGGTGACAGATTATTTCACTCTTTCAATTCAATTTTAGTTGTTTTCTTTTCCCCTTTGTAGTTTTTGTTGGCAAACCATGAAGTATATGGAGGAAGAAAACGAAATAAAAGAGAAGGAGAAAGGTGATTAAAAGAATCTTGTTATATTAAAAAGACTGGTAAACATTATTTCCTGTACCCTATTTCCAGTGTTACAGTCATAAAATGTACACTATCCATTTCTTATGCACACGCACATGCAAATAATAGCACACATGGCCAATTAGGTAAAGGCAGGCATAAGAAATAGTCAGACTGCACAACACAAAAAGGTCGGACACACACACACACACAGCACACACAAACAAAAAAAACAGACACAGGCTTCCCAACAGGAACAGGAGCCCCCCCATAATGTGATTCTGTCTCGATTAAAATGGTGGGAATTGGATCTGAGGTAAAAGGCCATGTCAAGAGAGAACAAATGGGAACGGCGGCACACGGAGGAAGATGAACGACTGTCTGGGAGATAGAGAGATGAGATGGAGGGAGAGAGAAATGATAGGAGGGGAGAGAAAAGCCAGAAAGAGTGGGGTGCTACGGGTGCTATATTAATCCATTACAAAGAGGGCTCCTTCCCTCATGTCTGTAACCCCCTCTCCCTTACACATGATGATAGCACTGACCTCCATGTTGAAAGGAGAAGTCATGAGCTGAGAGAGTAGCTGGACATGTACCTTCATCGTTATCATCTTCAATCTTGTGTGTGCAATTTTTGTCTTCTTTTCTTTTATGTACTTTCATTTGACTTAATGTTTGCTGCTCTACATATACACAATTTCACCTGCATTTTCTTGGGTTCTTCCTCCTTATGCTTCAGATATTCCACATTATTTTCTTAACTATTTCTAAGTATTTTCCTCCATCTTCCTCTCCCTCATTCCCCCATACATGAAATTTGAGCAGTTTTTATGCATGAAACCTGGAAAATGTAGTGAGAACTAAGAAAGTCTTCCAGGTGAACATTAAATGAACAAATGATGAAAAACTTTATTATCATATTTCAGGTTCTTTCATGAAATCACGGAGTAGAAACTTGTATACATATCAGGATAAGATGACCTGGGCCTCATTTATAAAAGTATCCCAGGTTATATAGCTGAACTTTAGATCCTTCCCAAAGGTGTGTTTATATTTTTTTATTTAAAAGAAAATATATACCAGATTAATTGGCTTCAAATAATCCCATTTATAACTTAAACACATTTGTTGTATAAATCTCAAATCATTTTAAATTAAAATGAGTTCAAATTCCAGCACAAATGAAAGTTTTGTCAGAAACAGCCATGGACCAAAAGAGGAAAGCAAACTAGCAGAGATCTGATCAGAGATTAGAGCAATGGAAGATGAGACTGAAGCCAAGCAACAAATATTATTTGGTTGACTAAAACACGCAGATTGGGAGTGTATCTCTGGTGCAATGAATGAGGTGGGTCAGAATTATCTTACTTCAAATTTCACCAGAGGCTTGGATGCATATACATAACAATGATCTTATCATCTTAGAGATAACTTGATATAACTTGAGATAACTTTACACATCAAAATAAATTATCAATAATGACTCCAGACTCTCCTGAAAGTTAGGCCAGTGCTTTGCATGGCTGCTCCGCTGCATTTGGTGTGCATGGGTGAATGAGAAGTGCCTTTTAGTTGCACTTTGGGTAAAATTCCTTAGGGTAAGTTTATGAGTTTAAACTTGTTTAATTTGTTAATAAATTTGGCAACTACAGCCTGCCTAATGCAACTACAGAACATTTGAAATTAGCTACAGCACTGATCGATACACCCATAAGTGCATGGCAAAGAAAGCCACTAACATCACTGTGAAGTTTGCAGATGACACGGCATTTGTGAGACTGATTTCCCAAGGTGATGAGACAGCTACAGGACTGGGTGACTGCCGTGGAAAATTGATGCAAAAACAACTGTCTATGCCTGAATGTTTTCAAGACAAAGGAGGTCCTTGTAGATTGCAGGGTGAGGGCAGCCTTAGGGACACCATGGAGAGCCTTCTGACCGGTGGATTCACCACTTGGTATAGTAATTGCACCAGGAAAGACTTTAAGGACCTTGAGAGAGTGGTACACACGGCTGAGCACATCACTTGGTGTAAGCTGCCCAACCTACAAGAACTATACACACAGCAATGCTTCAGGAAGGCCATGAGAATTTTATAGGACCCAACCCAGCCACACAACAGCCTGTTCTCCCTGATGCCATCTGGTAGGAGATATAGGATCCAAACATCACACACCAGCACAATAAGGATTTTTTTATTTATTCCCCCCCCCCCCCCCACCCCAAAAACTTTTT
>VUQS01025307.1:9770-29221 GCA_015108495.1 Heterochromis multidens | reverse complement strand
TTTTTATAGTCATTAAAGATGTATGCTGTACAATCATTCCACCCTGGAAAAAGAACAGTTCAAAGAAATCATTAAAAGCCCAAAATTACCATGACATTCATGCTCATGATGAGTGTAAATTTCAATTGGTGTCATTTTTAAACTTGAAAACCTAAAAGAGAAAATATATATATATATATATATATATTAATAATCTAAAAAATGTTATAGTACTAAAATATGTTTCAGGTCATAATGAGGGTAGCAGATTTCCAGGACTTACCAAGTTTCTTTCACAGTATTTTGAATCACAGATAAATATTTTAGGATGGTGTTTTACGTCACTTTCTCTCAGTTGGCCTGAAGGATTTTATTGCATACCTTTGGTCCTACACAGGTCCAGCCTAATTTTGAATCAATGCCCTTCTGGTAAACAGCCTGAAATTCAGCCAAGATCGCAGGGTAGCTGGCTTCCAAGACTTCAATGTCATGTCGATGAGCATCACGTGGGAAGAAAGGCACACTTGGAACATCTGGCAGGAAGAAGAGATGAGGCTTCTGTATAGCAGAGTGATCATTCAGTCTGACCTAAAGTGATACAAATGAGAAATTGGTGATTATTTCTTGTCAGAGTTTTCTTTTGCTTTCTTTGGCTTCAACAATACAGCTCCTAATGAGGTGTTCGACTGACAACTTTCACACAAGATTGTGCAGCTATGCATACTCTGAAGACAAATCTTAAAACATTGTTGAACAACTCTACTACTATCATCTTGTAGCCCACATGGAATAAGCATACCTGCTCACGGAGGCCCTTATGAATGCGGCCCATGCCCACCCAACTGTAGCGTTTGGCATACTCTTGCAGGGCTGTGTACAGCTTCTTGGCTTCTGCAGATGCCTGGGCAGGGAACAAGGCATGACTCAGCACTGGGGTGAGGTAGCCCCGTCCCTGCTCCTCATCCTCCACTGTTTCCATGGAAATAAAGGGACTAATTTGATCACTCCTCGACAGCTTGGATCGTGCGCTACACTTTGTTCCGACACAGCTACCGCTACGGGACAACATGGACCGCCGTGAGCTTGACTTGAGCTTTCCAGCATGCGCATGGCCTGGGATTGGCAGATCAGAGCCCATCCGATAACAGTGCCACAGAAACAAAAGCAGTAAAGTCCACAGAAGGCCGCTCAGTGAATGGACACCCAGCTCCATATATGGAGTCAAGGGCAGCGTGTTCATTGACCAGTGCATCCTTTAATTTTGGGAGACACTGAAATAAGAAAATAGAAACAGACTGAGAACTATTACAGCATGTGTAATAAGGAAAAGTGTTATAAAGTTTTTAATGAATTTAAGCACTTTTACAGGTGCCATCGCACCTTCTACCTGTACTCACTGTGTGGTTATGTTTTTAATGAAAGTGGGTTTTTTCCTTCTCAATTTACATAATAAAACAACAACAACAAAAATGTCCTACATTCCAGTTTTGCTAACAGTCTAAAGCAAACAATAAACTGTCCTGGTCCAACTTATTTTCTTTCTTTTAATCCCTGCTCAGCATCATGGGGATTGAGGTCGATGTCAGAGTGTACTTGAGAGAAAACAGTGAAACATTTAGGACATGTAGCTTTCCATCACTGAGCCCTTTTTTAAGTTAGGTCTGAGGCTGACATGGTGTTACATAAGTCCTGATTTGTGACCCAAACTAGCTGTGGATTTAGGGAAAGATTTCACAGCAGGCTGAAGTCACACTAAGGCCTTCTGACTACACAGTTCATCTTTTCTTAATCTTTTTGTCCTGTTGTACAAAACCACTGTAGTATTCTATAGAGTGCTACTATCTATTAGTTGAAAATATAAAATATTAACATTGCATGACTAGGGAGCAAGTTCAACTGTTGCATTTTGGTCATACATTGGATTTCTACTACAACTGTGACTTTATCAGTAGTGTGTGTGTGTGTGTGTGTGTGTGTGTGTGTTTTAGAAGATACAGCAAACAAAGTGTCGGGGTTTAATCTTATTTCTGCATATTCGTTTAGTAGTCGCATCAACATGTATTGGAAACACCCCGTGGTGCAGCACAGACACATGCCATAAAGATGTTTCATAATTTGTGGATGATTATCTTGCACATGCTTCAGCATACATTTTGTTTTTGCTCTGCACCAGCCTCCACAGCTCAGCTGGCTTGTTTACTGTCCGTGTTCCATGTTAGAGCAATCATCCACCCATTCCAGGAATCGACGGCAAAATGTTCGCCATGCATACGGTACGACACATACAGGCCTTTAAATGAATAAACATACACTATTTACCGTGCCACCTTTCCCGTCTCTGTCAGATTACCTTGATACAGGCTACCGCGCAGCGCTGTGTCGGGACGCACCGCGTCGGTGGACAGCTCCTCCACCGCTCACAGACAAAATGTGGATAGGGGCTTCGCACCGCTTGCAGTTACAGCATTGCGCCGCTAGGGTGCACCTGGAGCTTCAACACAAATGCCCTCACATCATAGCCGAATGCGTCAACCACACGGTAACCAGCTAGGGGCATCTCACCAGCGCAAACCCCGCTGTATTTCGGCCTAAAGCAACAGGATACCCGCCAGGATAAAGAACACTTGAACACTTGCCTCGAAGACAAAGGTAAGTGGCAGGCGCATTTAAATGCTGCTGAGATGGTTGCTGGTCTCACGGTGGTGATGACTGGTGTCAAAAATCGTCCTCCGCAAAAAGAGGGCCGAGGGAGGTGCGAGAGAAGCTGCCTCGCAGAGCCCCATCATTTTGTCACACATCAAGCTGGCATTTTCACCGAGGAAACGCCTCGAATAGCAGCGGAGGTGATTTTGGACACGTTACCGTGAACAGGTAAAGCGTTTAGATTGTGCATGCGGCCAGCGCAGACTCCCTCACTGAATTTTGGAATAGCGCATTTTCAGCTTGCTGTTGCAGATTTGAATGAGAAAATGCAGAGGGAAGCCTGAATATTTAACCTTATACCTCGTGCGACGTGTGGGCCTACCTGGATCTTTTTTTTTTTCCAACACCTGTAACAATAGCCTTTAAGAAATAGACATTTACACTTCTATACTTTATAAAATGAAATGCCATTTGAGATTAGATTTTATGCAGTGATGTTCAGATCCGAGTCATTGTGGCCTGTGTGATGTAAACATGTGCTCAATTGCGACTGAATTTGCAGTGATTAACAATTTGTTATTCATTACCACTCCTGCAGATTATGCCTCCTGCAGCAATCATAAGCTATTAATAATCATTACAGTAACCTAAAAAATGCAGACGCCTAATTACATGATCACATAACAGTTTACTAATCGATCCGTTCATTTTAACCTTCTCAGGTCATCCATAACCATGGGGTTCACACGCCTTGTGACGCTGTCTGTCACAATGATCCACCTAGTTTCAGGTAACTGTGCGTGCGTGTGTGTTCTTTAATGTATGCACGCTTGTTGTTCCAGCAGAATCATGGTGGATTCAGATATTTTGTTTGTTACACATCTGGAAAAAAATGTGCAGTTTGTTTGCCATGTCTTAATAATATGTCTTTGCTCAGTTTCATTGAAAATAACAAAAAAGTAACTATGTGTACCTACTCCAGGGATGAGCTTCATGACTCCTGAGCCTGATACACCACCAACATCCCCCCCAGACTCCTACCCACTGGGCGACATGATCCATGCTGCCCTGCAGAGTAAGGAATATTTAGGACAAGCTTCTGCAAGCACAGGTAAACTAATACTGCTCTTTATATAGCTTAACTAATGCAGCTATAGTAATTGTTCATTAGAAATGACGCACATTCAACCAAACCCTTGGACTCTGCAGGTACCACCACCAACCCGACTCAGGCTGTGCCCGGGCTGGGGCAGACTGAGTCAACAGCCACTGCCATGTCACCAGGGCTTCTGACAACAGCTTTAAGCTCCTCTTCTGCTGCTAGCCAGACGGGATCGAGGAATACCATGTCCCCGCTACCCATAGAGGAGGAGACAACCACCACTCTGATTACCACGACCACCATAACCACAATGCACATGCCAGGTAATTGTGTGTCACCACCTTGAGTCTTGTTTGTTTCCAATGTGACGACCCGCAGCAACTACAAATTCCTACTCAATCCGATCACAACTTCAACTTCTCTGCCTTACTTTGAAGAAAGACTAACAAGGAGATCTTGACACACAAGGTAACATAAAATCAATCAAATATTAGTAATGAAACATTACCAGCTTGCTAGTGTGACTTAATGTGACTAAACTGTTTAGTGTGACTAAACAGTCTGTAGTGACTTAAACTATTACCTGTGACACAAAGGCTGCCATTTAGCATTTAACTGATAATAATGTGACGTAATACTATGACAGATATTCAGTATCCGTAGATTTTTTTATATATAGATTTTTAGCTCACTGAAAAAGATGGAATATTTTTCAGTTTTCAATAACAATATAAGCGCAGTCAGCACAGATATATGTGTATGTTTCTGGTCTAATTCCTGCAGCAATACTGTGCTTCCTTTGTTTCTACATTTCAGGCTTGGTGACACAAAGGAATGAGTGTATACACTGAATACTTGATGAAGAAGATGCTGATGAAGTGTACTCCTACTTTCCTATTTGATGTAGACAGTGAGACCACCTGTTGTCTCTGTCTCTCTTCAATAATCCCAAAGCAAAACAAAAACAGATTGTTTTACCAGCCTGAATTGTTTTTAGATTATTGTAGCCAGATCTATCAATAATACACCTTCTGTGGGCTTGTGTATCTTTGATTCAGATTGTTGGTATGGGAATGAACGGCAGTGAAGAGAGGCTGGATAAATAGGCTGTTCATCCTCTGTCATTAAATCTGGAGAGATACATTTAGCCTGTTCCTAATTGGGTGACTGAATCATGGACAAAGTTTTTCCTCCACATAGCTCTTTCTGTGATAAAAAAGCTTAAATATCAGAAACCTCTAAGGCGCTCCCTTTTCTAAATAAAATGTGCTTTTATTTTGAACTAGGGGACTAAAGGTGGATTTAGGTTTAATTTTAATTTTATTTTGAAAAGGGATTGCCTTGGATTTTTTTGATATATAGGCCTATGTGTATCCCTTCCAAAGAGCACCTCAAATAGAAGTGGGTTGAATCCAGGAACCACTCCTTCTCAAAACTAATTTAAAAAAAAAAGCTTATCTGATATTTATAATGATGTCATTCCCAAAGATTTTTTTGACTGGACTTGTGATGCTTTGAAACAAATAATATGTGAAACCTAAACTGCAAATGAAATAACACATTTGCTGGTATTTAAATGGTTTTCTTACTCACTTTTGACATGCATTTCATTTTTACGATGAGCGGAGATTCACTCTTGATAAACATCAGCAAGAGTTTCCACTTTGAACACTAATATTCGTGCCAACAGGGTGATAGTTCACACCTCAGTGACCCTCCACACTCACAGTGTCAAACAGAATGCATAGCAAACACAGGACAACTCAGTATGAAAGAGCATGTCTGATATTTTAGCTGATTTCCATATTTTTCTACTGCACACATGGAACTCCCCAGACAAGATTAATTGGGACTTGCAGATGTACGCAGAAGAAATAAGTACAGCATAATTACATTTTAAGTTAGTGTCTCCATAGTTGTTTACACATTTGCCTAAAAAGTGAAATATCCCAAGTTTGATCCTGGGAGGAGACACAAGTCCTTTGGGCCCCGTGTGGAAGGGCATCTGCCAAATCAAACACGCCCTCTGTGGCGACCCTTTGTAAATAAGGTAGCTTTAAAATTATATTTAAAGTCATGTTTAATTAATCCACAAAAAGAGCTCATGCTTACCAAATCAGTTTGATTACTTTGAAAGGAAATAAAATGTCTCAAAACTCTAAATATTTAAGTCAGTAAAAAGTACTTTGAGAATTTGGCTCTATAGTGTACAAAAGGGACTTATATCTGGAAGAAGTGGCTGTTAGTGTCCTCTCTGTTTACTCTGTTCTCTGTATTCAGAGAAATCTTAATAACAAAGTCCAATTGCACTGTTTGCAAAAAATAAATAAAATGCAATAGAAAATAATTGGTGAGCATGAAAATAACTGAAAAAAGCACCCATGAACCTTTAGATACTAATACTTACAGTATCATTGTTTGCCTGTAAGAATTCAGTGTATCAGGGCAAGCATGATGATACAGGGTGGTGAAGAGTGCAACAGCATTCTGTACAAAGGATGGGCTCGGGTGCCTGTGCAGCTCTTATTAAAGATGGATGAGAGTTATACAGCGACAGCACAAACAAGAGTTGTGAAATTTGATTGAGCTGGAGGAGGGAGGTCAGCTGATTTACACCATATGTGGGAAGAGAAATGTCACAGAAGATGAACAGTCTGTGAGGCGTGTGTGTGAGGAGAGAGTGTGTTTGTCACCTGCCTCCTCTCGGGGTTTTATTGTGTCTTTAGTGTTAATTGGGATTTCAGCCTTCTGTCAAATGTCTTCTGAGCAGGCAAAGGTGTCAGACATGTCCATCAGTTATTGCAACACATTTGCACCTTACAGTTACATTTCAGCTTTTTGGGAAATGTGATTACTTGCTTTCCAGTGTTGGGGAGTAATTAGAGATATGTAACAGAGTTAGATGTTTCAGTTATAGACCAAATGTAATTGGAATCAGTTGCTAAGAAAAATATGTTATTAAATTGCAGTTATTAATCATCCAAATGTTGCTCACTTAAAAAGGGGCTCCATTTAAATGTGTGTGCGTGCGTGAGTCTGCCATGCCTGCAACCAGTTGACAAGTGAGGTTGCTCTGTTGTCAGGCAAGAATGCCTTTTAGTGCTGGAAAGTTAACAGTATTTTACTTCTGAAGCCAGAAATGGGCTCTGTGATATGTAACTTATTCATCAGATGTAAAAAATGTTGCAGCTTCAAAATGCCTGATGTGAAAGCTGAAGAAACATCTGCAGCCTTTAGAGCATTTAGAGAGTTTAGACTTTAGAGAGTAATTAAATTGAATAAGTTACTTTAATAATTAAAGTCATTTTTAAAAAGTTGCATTACTAATTGCACTTTAAACTGAGTAACTTGTAATCTGTAACTCGTGCATTTCAGTAGTAACCTCCCCAACATTGTTGCTTTCTTGCTGAGGGTCGAGAAGACCAACACGTCTGACTCTCATGTCTGTAAATTACATTAAGTATGAAGCTACAACAAGGGGGGCTGCCTTAAACGATGTGCCAAAAACATTTTGCCATTTTAGTGGGTTTTTTATAGTCCTTTACTTTACCCAGTGAGGAATGCTTTCTTTGTTTCTGTTCAGTCTTTGCCAAATAGATTGGGAAGCCTGTTTCCTCCCCAGAGACCATTTCTGTATAAGTGGCGGTCAGTAATTTGATTTTACTGATGCATAGCAGTGGTTCCAGTCAGTCAATAAAATAATTTAAGTCAGGGCAAACCAGCATATTATATGTCACCCAAGTCAATGCTTCACTGCAGCCAATACTTGCTATTATTGTCAGTGAATATTTACCTAAACCAGATGATGTAGTGCTTCTGAAAACTTGCACCACCTTATTATCCATTTCACTTACTTTCAGACTCCCGTTTTACAACTAAAGACGAATGTTGCTCCTTGTCTGATATTAAGCTGTTATATATATATATATATATATATATTTTTTTTTTTTTACCTTTTACCAAATCCAAATTTAAGTTTTCATTATTTCAGAGACTTGCACTCATGAACACCCAGCACCACATTTATAAACTAACTAAACAATACTGATAACCAGGCATCTTCATGCCTGCTCACTTTAGATCATCGGGCGTGTAGGAGGCATCCAGAGTTTCGTGTAAGACACGGTTCTATAAAAGATCTTAAAACATCAGAACGTCTCTCATCTCTGCGTACAGAAATCACTCTGCAGTTCTCCCCCAAAACACAGGTTACTGGAATTCAACAATATCACGTCTCACCAGCATCAGGCTGGTCGGTCTACATACACTGTCCCTCTGGGATGTCGACAATAAGTCGTAATCCCAAGAATGCTTTGACTAGCTGTGACGATATTATTTGAGAAAGAAAAAGCAATTCGTAATTTCTTATCACGAATACCTTAAGCAAAGTGTCTGACATACATAAGTCAATCTGTTGTTATAAAACCTATATGTAAGTTTGCTACAGCTTTTCTTTAACACACGCTTTTACTTTTTCTTCTCCTGCTCTGTCTCTTTTTACAGTTCAATGTAACGCTACTTTGTTAGCGATGGAGGATGTTGTTGAGTCGCCAGATCCTGCAGCGTCTTCATCTTTTTCCCCTTTAGAGTGCACCTACAGCATTACTGTGTATGCAGGTTATGGAGTGGAAATTCAGGTAATGTGCATTATAAATTCATAAACATGAATCCTCCCAAATCTTAACCAACTATTTTTTTTTCACTGACTTTTTGACTCAACTCATGTTCTTGTAGGTGCAGTATTTGCATAGATGGATCATAACATTGTACAGATAGTCATGAGTTAGATAAGGTTGTATAGTATCAGTGTCAGTAGAACTACCTGGCAAGTTTATATAACAATGACAGCAGACAGAGCAGGTGTCTCTTTTTTTCCCACAGGTGAGGAAGGCTAACCTTTCCAAGGATGAGTCTCTAACAGTCATGGGATACGGAGGTTCAGGACCAGAGCTGTTAGCCAATGAGACCCTGATGAAAGAGGGCCAGGTGATTCGCAGTACAACCAATCAGGTGTACATTCACTATCGCAGTCTGCGACAGACCAACCATGGCATGTTCAGCCTCCACTATCAAGGTAACTTAACGTAACCTCTTTCATTAGATAGTCAGAACCTTTTTAGGTCTCGTTAATTACTTTTTATGCTTTCTTTCTATCTACCTTTATTCAGCAGCATTAGTGAGAGAAAGTGTTATGTGGCTGGAATAAAAAGCCTCATACTGTAAATACACAGTGAGACCATAGAAGCATGGCAGCTGTTTCTCTCACTTTAATTTGCAGGTTTTCATTTAGTCACTGTCCTTTGAGTTTTAAAGTGAGAATGTCTCAGCTGCACATTTTCATATGTGCCACGTATTCTGTAAAGCCTGCCTTATTTAGCCAGGGAACACTGAGCTTTACGCTTTTGATTAAAATGAATGAAAAGATTAGAGGTGAATAATAAGTGTCAGTGGCATCTTCATAAAAAGAACACCAGTGATGATAAATGATAATTGTGCAGGTGAAGAGACAGCCAGCGTATATTGCCACCTGCTCAATCGTGCCACTTTGGACAATTCTGTTTGCTATTTCTATTCTGCTGTGTGATGATAGCATAACAAATATCTAAGGACTTAAAGATCAACACATGACAAATGACTTCATAAAACGTGTAGTGAATAGAAAATAAGAGGGGGCTTGGCAGAATGGGACAATGATTCTCAGAGTGCACATTGTAGAAGTTCACCAGTAAAAGAATACAGTATAGCACTGAGAAAAAAGATCAGCATTGAACATTTAACTGGTTTGGAGATTTGCAGAGGAGGGATAGTGGATATATTGGACAAATGCTGAAGATGGAGCTGCCAGGCAGGAAAGAGGAAGCCCACAGAGAAGATTCAAAGATGTAGTGAAGGAGGACATGCAGAGGGTTGGTGTGACAGAGGAGGATGTTATAGGGATAGGGTGAGATGGAGGCAGATGATCTGCTGTGCTGACCCCTAAAGGGAGCAGCCGAAAGAAGAAAAACTGAATGTTTATCTAACTGTTGCTTAACCTTCATCAACAGCCTTTCTGCTGTCCTGCCCATTCCCAATGTCTCCTGAGGGTGGTGGAGTTACAGTGACAGACATCCATCCTGGAGGTCAGGCACACTTCCACTGTGATCCAGGTTTTCAAGTCCGCGGCCATGAGGTGGCGACATGTGTCAACACAACGCAGCCCCACTGGAGCACTCCTGAGCCTCAGTGTGTTGGTTAGTGAACTGATTGAGATTTGTTTTAAATTTCCCACTACTTCATACTCTTTGCTAACTGCATTAGTGTAAACATGGTGGAGTTTGAATTATTTTACATGTGGATTTTGTTTTTTCTCAGCCGTATCTTGTGGAGGGTGGATTCGTAATGCAACTGTGGGACGGATACTGTCCCCACCGCCTCCATCAGTAAGCAATCACAGTAATGGAAATAATCTGAGCTGTCACTGGTTAATAGAAGCCAAAGAGGGGCACAGACTCCACCTACACTTTGAGAGAATTGCACTGGATGAAGATGATGATAAGTAAGCCTGTGTTTCTACTACTTTACATATTACAGAATATTACATGGAGAATAAACACCCTCTGATTTCAAAAAGAAAAGAGCAGAATACTGATAACAAGTTTATAATTTTTGTCTCTTTATATTTATGTTTTTGGTTTTAGCATTTGTTTTTCTCAACCTTTGGTTGTAAGAGCAAAGTACCAATTGTGCTTTATATCCAGCTCCAAATCTTTTTTCTGGGATTCTATTAGAATAGCTTTCTCAAAGTTACAAATACTCCTTTTTATTTATCTTACGCTGGCCCTTTTTGCTTCCTCTAAGTTCATCCTCTTTTTGAAATGAGTCGTTTTAGCTCCTGTCTCTTTAAGAGCCAACTTTCTTTTGATTTATTTGCCCCTCTCCTTGCTTCTGCAAACAAAATCCAGCTTTGCTTGAGATTACCATATAAGGAAATCGAGGTGATGTCAGCTCAGCAGAAGAGTATCAAAGGAACACTGGAAACCAATGTTTTATGCAGTCTGAAGGCTGAGCTTTGGACTCGTAGGGATTAATTTTGCATTCACTGGTCTCAATATTTGAAACTTTGGCCCTGTTTAATATGAGGATCAAGCACTGTAACAGAATACAAATATATATATATATATATATATATATATATATATATATATATAAAAGACATTTGTTATTTTCCCCTTTATTACCCATAAGCTTGTTCTCTGAATCTCATCCATTCATCCATCCACCCATCCATTTTCTTATCCGGTTCAGGGCCACATGGGGCCAGCTGTCATAGGGCGAGAGGCAGCGTGCACCATGCAGAGGTCAACAGTCTGTCACCGGGCTAACACAGAGACAGACAGTGATTCAATCACCAGTCAACCTAATGTGCATGTGCTTGCACTGTGAGAGGCAGCTTTATATTTTTAGAGATTGCTTTTGTAATCTCTGAAAAGATAAGGCAAAGTCTCTCACATGCAATAGAAAAATAGCCAAAGCAAAAGACTCGTTCAGCCTCCTTCAAGCTGCTTCCCGTGCACATTCATGCTTTCCTCATTCAGAAACTGATTAAAGCATTTCTGCTAACCTTTGTGGCATCTTTGTGATTTGTCACTTTTAGGTTAATTGTGCGCAGTGGAAACAGTTCCCTGGCTCCAACGCTTTTTGACTCAGATATGGATGATGTCCCAGAACGTGGGTTGCTGAGCGAGAGCTCCACACTGTACCTGGAGCTCACAGCTGATTCTTCTTCCATCCCTTTGCTGCTGGCGCTGCGATATGAGGGTGAGCAGAGAGTTTTTTGATACTCAGTCTGCATCCTTTTTGCTTACATTAGGTCTTTCCCAGATTCAGCAAAACAAAAAGACCGTAGCAGAGCTGCACATCCTTCTGACCTCATTACTGTGAAATATTTGATACACGGGTCAGCATTGTGCCTGAGAAAAAGTTGTGATTCATGTCAGAATTAACAGAAATCATGCAAATGTAAAGGACTTGGCAATGATGTGCTGCTTGTTGCAAGTTTTTTTAATTTCACTAAAGCCTTTCCCTTGTTAATCATTGATAATTCAGGAAAGACATTTGATAGACTGCATAATGAGCCACATAAATGCTTACAGTCTGCCCACGTTTCAGTGGGATTTATTTTAAGGCTTTGAAGCTGCTCAGTGCTGAAGCTTTTACCGTTTTACACCTGGGCTTTTTCTAGCCGAGAGAGATTGAGATTCTGGGACATATCGATTGAAAAGCTCCACTGCTCCCTCATAAATCGTGTGGCTGCTTAATTTTATCTAGCAGGAGAACAGCTACCAGAATATCAAAAGCAGGAATGAGGAAATACTCTGTGATCTGTATATATGTGCACACATTTGCATTTTTTTGTCCTTTTTAAGCTTTCGATGATGAGCACTGCTGGGAGCCCTACATGCCTCATGGAAACTTCAGCAGCAGTGACATCACATATCAGCTGGGCACCACCGTTACCTTCACCTGTTCTCCAGGCTTTGTCATGGAACAAGGTTCAGGGACCATTGAGTGTGTCGATCCCAGTAACCCTCACTGGAATGACAGCGAACCTGTGTGCAGAGGTAGGGTTAAGGATTGAGCTTAGGTTTCATGCTGCAAGAGAATACAGTAATGTCAACAGTTTTTTCCTGATTCTCAATATAATAATGCTTTTTCATACTGTATGGCACCTTTACAAACAGAAATTTAACTTATTCTTCCTTTTTTTCCCAGTCTGCATTTCTTTATTTATCTCAAGCTAAACACTAATAATCCATATTTTAAAAATCATTGGATTATTTGGGAGTTTTTATTTAGCATAAGAAAATAATTTGATTCATTGATAGTTAGGCTGAGTTGTGCTGAGATGAGTGTCTGATGCATCAAGATGTTGTATGTAGCCACGCTGACTGTGTCATCTGCTGATCTGCCAGCATGCTGTGAAAACTGAGAGCTGCAGAGATTTAAAACTGGCAGAGACTTTGCACCGGGTCAGGGACTGGCTGAAAACACAGGTGGCACAGTTTTATCCAAGCGTTAAAGTGACATATTCTGAAAGCCAAATGCTGTGTTTTATTTTTGCTTACAGAAAGCAACAAGCAGCTTGTATAAATACTGATGTAGAAAGGTGAAAGATGGGATGTGAGGAGATTGTCATCCATGTATGGCAGAGGGTTGTCTCACTCAGGCTGGATCCTGTAAGACTGCTTACAAAGTGATGTGGGTTGTGAGAGTTTTTATTTGTGATTGTTTTTTTTATAAAGTGAAGGTTGTTCAGTCGTGGTCTTCACATCCTTGTCATCATTTTTCTCTCACTGAATTAGATTTGGAAAATGCAAAGTTTAAAATGTAGTGTGTGTGTGCAGGATGTTAACTCTCATTCTGCATGTTCTTTTCAATCATGTTTAGATAACAAAAGCTTGGACTCACTCCATAATTACAGTTGGATGTGTGTCTGTGCAGCATCACAGTTTCATGCCTTGGTTTTACTAGGATTCGGTGAGGTTCTGGCATTTTATTTGAAGTCAGCACAAACACAAACTGAATATTTTCTCACGGATGAAATTGTGGAATTACGCTGAAATAGAAGTGAGTGACTCCATCATGGAGTGGTTTACACATTCACCTAACAAGCTAAAGATCCCTGGTTCGATCTTGGGAGGAGACACAAATCCCTTTGTGGTTATGTCAGGAAGGATATTCGGGTATCTGGTGTCTGCCAAATCAAATATGTGGAGATACTCGCTGTGAGGGAGCAGCTTTACACTGAAATAGAAGTGATGCTGAGTAGCCACTTCCCTACTGACATACTTTCCAAGCTGTTTGCATTACATTTGTAGTTGCTGTGAAGTAATGAGGTAAGAGTGTCAAAGCAGTTTGTGGTATGTTTTCTTATAATGTAATAAATATGTGTAGTAAATAAAATTAGTACAAAAGCTTATCTTGGTATACCCTATTACAAATGTTTCTTTAAGTTTCCTCATCTCTCCTTTTGTTTCCTTTCGCAGAATTAATATTTAATTTCTTCTCAAGTTGCTTTTTTTTGCTTAAATTTCTGCTTTTCCTTGCCTACAATGTAATCATTCTCTGTCTCCGAGTCTACATCTTCACCTCAGTTTCTCTCCTGTGTTCTGCGCCGTAAGCTCTGTGTGGAGGGGAGTTGACCGAGCCCTCGGGAACTATCTTGTCTCCTGATTGGCCCCAGAGCTACTCCAAGGGGTTAGACTGTGTATGGCAAATCCATGGTAACGAGGAGAAACGCATTGAACTGGATGTGCAGATGTGAGTAATTAATTTGTGTCTATCTTTAGCTTTTGGGATACATTTTAAGAATACATTAGACAACACGATACATTATATACTATAGAGTTTAAATATTACATATGGAATATTTTGAAAATTTGTACCCAAACTAGTGCAAAGAAGTGTTTTCAGTCTTGGATGTTTTTAGCTGTGTGTATAATCTAAAGATTAGCTTCTAATTATTCATAATGTATAATTATCTTAACTATATATCTATGTGCCTTTTTTTCAGTACAATGTAAACATCCATCCATCCCCTTCTCATGAATGCTATTATCTCAGGAACAGTATGGGGAAATTTCTTGAATTTCTAAATATTGCTAATTAACAAACTTATTAATAAAATACTAGAATTTCACTCACCAAAACTGATGCACGAACATGCTTAAATAATCTGTACAACAGCAGAACATATTTGTCAGGCATTTCATTAAAAATGCCCCAAAAGGCACCAGCTATCGGCTGCAGCTGCTCATGTCAGCACACCTGTCAGTCAAAGCAGCTACGCCCCTAACTTTAAACCTTAGAAGTCTATCCATAAAGGCCAAAACAGCTTTTTTTTTTTTTACCAGGCTTTTTAATGCTGTTTAGTTGGACATTTTTAACATGAGAATCAATGGGGAATGACTCACGTTTTGGAGGCAGCCTCAGGTGAGAACTGGAGAAATGAAGCCAACTTCTACAGTGACTTAATTTTTCAGCCTTAGAGGCTGCTGCTTGAGTGCACCCTGGACATGTCCCCAATCCATCACACAGCTAACACAGAGACACAGGAAACCACACACTCTCACCTCCACATCTAAAGCCGATTTAGAATCACCAGTCAGGCTGAAAAGCATGTCTTCGGCTGTGGGAGGAAACCCACATGGGCATAGGAACAGAAATGCCCCAGTCAACCAGGAAGTTTGACCCCTATTGCTGTGAGGCAGAAGTGCCAGACATTTTCTCATCATGCCATATCTAAAGAATTCACTAATTATGACAAAATTTCACACAATTTGAAAACAGGATAAACTGGTCAACTGGCTTACAAAAGGTATAAGGTCAGCTATGACATCATAATATTCAGCAAATGCACTCAGGAACAGAAGGGCAGATTGTAAAGATATTTCACATTTGCTCAGATTCAGTTCAATTCAATTTTATTTATATAGTACCAAACCACAACAACAGTCACCTCAAGGTGCTTTATATTGTAAGGTAAAGACCCTACAATAATACAGAGAAAACCCCAACAATCAGATGACCACCTATGAGCAAGCACTTGGCAACAGTGGGAAGAAACCTCCAGCAGAACCAGGCTCAGGGAGGGGCAGCCATCTGCCGCGACTGGTTGGGGGTGGGTGGAGGAAGACAGGACACTGAATTGGTGTCACTAAACTTTAAAATGTGGTGATAGTATAAATCTTCCCTGCTGTCACTTTGAATATGTATGTGAAGCATCTATGTTTTAGAATTTGTATGCAGCAGCATCCATATTTCAAGTATTATAGTGCCATGAGTTAAACACTTATAGCTTCTATCAGAATCACCTTTATCGCCCAAGCATGTGAAATCATACAGGGAATTTGACTCTTTCTCTCAATGAACCCGCACACTGATAGAGTAGACATATGGCAAAGCAAAAACTTCAAGCTCAAGTCAAATCAAATTTATTTATATATCCCTATATCACAAATCACAAAATTGCTTTAAGAGGCTTTACAGTCTATACAGCAAACAACATCCTCTTTCCTTAGACCCTTAACTCGGATGAGGAACAACTCCAGTAAATCAGCATACTGGAAACATTGATAAAAACTGCACCTTGGTGTGTTGGCTGAGGCATACAAGTGCAAGGCAGTAATTGTAGTTTAATAAATGTCCTTAATTTAATTTATTCCTTAAAGTAATAGTCACAGCACAGAGCACACTGAATTGACAATAAATTAACTGAGTAATAGAGAAAAATAATTCAATCAGCATCCTGGGGTCAAATTCAGGTCACGAATGCCCCACATGTACAATTCAACTTCAGTTTGTAGTATTCTGGTGTTGTTTTTAATCATCAGCACATTTACATTGTAATATAAGTTACAGATTCTTTATAAGTTCCACTGCATGTCTTTTGTACATATGAAAATAGTCTTAAAGCATTAAAAGTAAAGCAGCGTGTCTAGTGTATGTAGACTATAGTAATGCGTCTAGTAGGTGGACTGGTCTCTCTACATAAAAAAGCTTATTTCTCCTTTTAATTCTTCTCTTCGCTCCATAGTTTAAATATCCGTCACACCGACGTGCTGACCATTTTCGATGGCCGTGATCTCACGTCCCACGTGATCGGCCAATACCTGGGGTCCAAAGAGCGTTTCCAGGTTGTGTCAGGGGGGTCTGAGGTTGCCATTCAGTTTCAGAGTGATCCGGACGACTCCAGTTTCATCCTGAGTCAGGGATTCCTCATTCATTATCGTGGTAAGTGCACTAATTGATTAGCTGATGTAGTGGCTCAAACTGTAAAAATACACCTTTACATTTAAAATATAGAGGTCTATATAAAGATGTATCTAATAGAACAGAACATGAAGACAGTGGGGAACAGATTTCAAACAGCCCGTTTTTGTTTCTTTCACTGAATTGCTCCTTTGTCTGTGTTATGAAGAGGTCGAACCTAATGACACCTGCCCTACCCTTCCTGATATTGAGTTTGGCTGGATCAGTTCATCCCACTCCTCCCCCGTGAGAGGCAGCGTACTGACCTATCAGTGCCAACCAGGGTATGACATCAGCGGCTCTGACATCATCACCTGCCAGTGGGACCTGTCCTGGAGCAGCAGTCCACCTACCTGTGTTAAGGGTGAGACAAACAGTGTGAAAAAGAGCTGGGCCTGTATTCACAAGCATGCTGAGGAGCCTCTGAGGGAGGCCCCAACTTAGCCTGAAGAAAAATTAGCGAGGAGTCCCAGCTTAAGAGTAACCTAAGAAAATTCTCAGAGCAACTCTGAGCAAGGAAGGTGAGGTCAGTGTGACTGGTTGATCAAAAGAAAAAAAAAACAAAGATAGTGATAGAAACTGGCAGACCTAACCAGAGAATTTAGTCTGTTTAGATGTGCGGGGGTATTTATAAATGCTGTCTTAAGAAGCTGTAGTTATCGTCCATGTTGTTTCAGCTGCACTACAAACTTCTTAAAGTACGTTTAAAAAGAACAAAGAAAACAAAATGAATATATACAAAATACAGTACTATTCCCTTAAAAGTAAATACTGCTCTCCTTGGCGCTCTCAGAGTGCTTCTTGTCTTCATGTTGAATTTTATCATATCTGCCTCATTTTTCCCCCCCTACAGTACAGCAGTGTCCTGATCCAGGAGAGATAGTAAACGGAGCACGCTCTGTGCGCCCCGAAGCAGGTTTTGCAGTTGGGACAGTGGTCCGTTTCTCCTGTAACCAGGGTTATCAACTGGAAGGTCCCAGCCAAATCTCCTGCCATGGACGAGACACTGGCACCCCCAAATGGAGCGACCGCAGCCCAAAGTGTGTCTGTAAGTGCCCTTCCTGCACTCAGCCCACCGCATCTGTTTATGATGCTTATTTCTGCACATTTTTAATCAACTGCAAGTACGTGACTGTCCTCTGTGTGTTTTTGTGTGCTGCGAACAGTAAAATATGACCCATGCCCAAACCCTGGAGTCCCTGACAATGGTTACCAAACTCTTTACAAGCACACCTACCAAGCTGGAGAAACCCTGCGCTTCTTCTGTTACGAGGGCTATGAACTTATCGGTGAGGTCATTATCAGCTGTGTTCCCGGCCATCCATCTCAGTGGAACAGCCCGCCACCCTTTTGCAAAGGTGAAGCTCATCACTACGGAGTTTTTTTTTAACGCTGTTTTTCAGTCGAGGTTGAGAACAGAAAAATTGCCTTGCAACATTCTGTCCACTTCTGAAGTTGTTACGATTAGACTGACTAATTTCAAACTTTGCTGATTATGAATTACCTGCATTTATTTTAGCCAAGTAAATATCAGCATAAAAATGCAGCAATGAGTTCCTGAACATTTGAATATATGATGTTTTTTTCTCTTTCTCTTTTTGAAGTGGCATATGAGGAGCTTTTGGATGATCACAAGTTAGAAGGTGATGTGTTCTTTTTTTTTTCTCCTCAGATAGGTCATTTAAACTGTTTAAAACTAATACATGCAGGATTTTAATTCCTTGAGTTTTAGCAGTGTCAGTGGTGGGATTTAAAGAAAAGTAATACACATGCCCAAGAGTAATCTCTTTTGGTATTTTTGGTACACTTAGATTAAGTAAATGTAGTATATAAATGTAGTGATGTAGCACCCTTTTTTTTATTGTGTTTGACAGTTTAGTGTCATAACTAAACCAAAAGCACACTCACAGCTAATGAAAGACTTTTGATTGGTGTGCAGTGTCCCAGTCATTCGGGCCGTCCCATCAGATCCTGAGTGAGAACATTGCTTTGGCAATAATATTGCCAATCATCCTGGTCATCCTCCTGATTGGAGGAATTTATATGTACTACACAAAGTAAGTCATTTACACTCATCTGTCTCTGCGGTGTAGACACTACAACACTGCTTTCCAAATGTTCTTCACCTGAGTTCCTAATGACCTGTGCACTGAAAAATTCATGGATGTGGTCACATTTTGTCCTTGACAGCATTTGCAGACTAGAATGGAAGCCACACTTCTGGAAGTCTCTTTCTCACACGCACTCCTACAGTCCCATTACAGTCGAGTCAGACTTCAACAACCCTCTTTATGAAGCAGGGGTAAGTACATGGAGGATAGTACTTAATATTATTAACTCTACTTGGTTTTAATTGAGATCGGACTGAATGACTATTTTATACATTTATTCTAGATATACGAATATACTCACTGACCACTTTATTAGGTACAGATGTTCAACTGCTCGATAACGCAAGTACTTAATCAGTCAGTCACATAGGACCAACTCAATACATCTACAGTGCATCTGGAAAGTATTCACAGCGCTTCACTTGTTCCACATTTTGTCACATTAAAGCCTTATTCCAAAATGGATTAAATTCATTTTTCACCTCAACATTTTACACACAATACTCCATAATGACAAAGTGAAAAAAAGTTTGCTTGAAATTCTTGCAAATGTATTCAAAATAAAAAAAACAAAAATATAACATGTACATAAGTATTCACAGCCTTTGCTCAATACTTTGTTGAAGCAATTACAGCCAAAGTCTTTTTAAGGATGATGCTACAAGCTTGGCACACCTATTTTTGGGCAGTTTCTCCCATTCTTCTTTTCAGAACCTCTCAAGCTCCATCAGGTTGGATGGGGAGCGTCAGTGCACAGCCATTAATCTCTCTCCATTAACATCTCTTCAGAGATGTTCAATCAGGTTCAAGTCTGGGCTCTGGCGGGG
>VUQS01025296.1:21116-36206 GCA_015108495.1 Heterochromis multidens | reverse complement strand
ATGTGTCAGTTGATATTAAATCGTTGCAGACACAGTCAGTCTAGTCTCTGCATTACAGTAGCATCAGCAAACAGACTTCAAAAACAAATTTGTCCTGTGTCCTGACCAATGGGAGCAATCCCTGAAATCAGTGTCTAAGCAGATTTCAGCAGCGACCGACAGCTTGTCGCTACATATTCTCCTGTCAGTCAAGAAGAGGGAGGGCTCGGGCTGGATGAGGTGGGGAGAGCTGAGTGAAAGTGACAGGGCAGGGCCTCTCCAGGAGAGCCAGTCTTAGCCAGCCTGACTTTGCTTTGCTCCAGGCATGACCTAGCCTTTACTGGATCCTTCTACGTCACCACCAACACAGCTAAAGGTCTATGTGAATATATCAATAGTGCATTTTCTGGGCTATTGCTAAAACGTGTGCTTTCCCACAACTAGCTGTTCAGCATATGCTATTACTGTATTACTCTTTGTGCTCTGATTCTCTCTTTTCATGTGTTAAGGTTATTCGACTATTAATATTTTAGTAGGGATCACACTGAGCTCTGCTGAGCCAGTAGGCACAGGTCTACACCGCACATGGAAGTGAGAAACCTTGTGATAAAGTGAAAAACACTTGATCCTACAAGGAGTTGACATGTCTAAAGAGCTTATAGCAATAAGGCTACAGCAAAGCCAAAATGACACCAACAGCACAGAATGCTGGCAACAGCCGCCACCATTTGTTTGTATAAAACATGATCATTTTGTTTCACAGAAGTCTTTAAAAAAAAAAAAAAACAGATTTTCAAAAAACAAATTTAATACCTTATTTTCATGCTTAACCCTTAAATACTATTAGGACTGTGAATATGCGTGCATTTCACCCAACAGGCATGCTGACACAAAGAGAGCAAATACTGCAGTGTTGATACAGTGCAGAGAGAATGAGCTGTCTCCTCCTATTTCTCTCTCTTTCTCTCCCTCACTCTCCATCCTCCCTCATCAACGAAATTAATCTTTACTCTGATAGCTTCAGATTATGTGCTGCTTTACAAAAAGGCGCCATATCAAACCTCATCAGGGAAGAAGAAATTCATGTCTGGAAAAGGCTGCGGGCGATCACATGATCATATTTTATCATGAAGATAAGTCTATGGAAAATTCTGTGAAGCATTTCAAAGCAGCTGAAATGCAACAGATAGGGTGGGTTTTTTTTTTTTCCTCTCATTCTTGGTTTGAGTCAAATAAAGTATTAAAAGGTGTTTATTAAAGTAAATCTGATTTTATTCACCTGATGTGTAACGTGTTTTTATTAAAAGCAGCTTTTATCCACGTCAGGTGACATAGTGATATGACACATTGGCTAATATTTTATTGTGCAGGTTGTAAAGCAATGTAACGCACCATAATTTCATTAAATAGAATTAAAGTATAACCAATCAGCACTTTTATTGAAAACAAAAAAGTATCAATGAATTTCACACTGCCTTTGCCTCAACAATCTCCATGTGTAGCCAATAAAACCTTCACTTACATTTAGGCCATGTGGACTATACATCGTGTTTCCCCCCAGAGCATCATTGTATCCTGCCGTCTGACTGATAACATGGCGCAGGGTATCCACCTGAAGGGACAGACAAGGTGGACAAGCTGGTCAGCTGTGTGTCTTGCAGTGTTCCAACACTAACTGTAAACATGCTTAGTAAAGCAAAAAATACTAACTGAAGTGAAATCAAAAAAGGGACTTCTGAGACAGCAAATGTACTAACCAGAAAATATGGCAAAAATATTTTCAAAAGGAAAAAAAAAAAAGGGATAGTGATGTTACGAGCATGCTCAATTCTACTACTTTGTCTATAGCAGCTGTGGATTGATACCAAATAAAAGTATAAGTAAAAGTAATGTAACACATAGACTTAAACTAAATTTTAAATTAGCTTTTATTTTTTACCTTTACTATGAAAAAGCACTTTTTTTTTTGCATGGTAGTGAGTGTGTGGAGTGTGTCGGCTGTGTCGCTGCGTTAAACTCACAAAATGGAAGACATCAACAACAAACAATAACAAGATGAGACAGGAAGATAGCAATATAAAGGTACAGAAAAAAGGGGATAACATATCGTACCAAAAACCCAAATACCAACCCAAGAGCTCAAGTCAAAGCCAAATGCATTCAGACAATGTTTTGAATAGTAACCAGGAAACTGCTTTGCGGCATGATTGCAGTGGGGTGGGATTATATTTTGGCGGCCAAAGCATTCCATCCAAAGCGAAATAGTCAGTAAACACTTCAGCCAATGGGATGTTATTGGAGGCCTCACTTGGTAATTTGAACTGCCCGTGGATGGGCAGCATGTTTTTCTTATTGTTGTATTTTTTGGTTTATTGTGCTTTAGACTGCACTGTGGATGGCTCAGTACACAGGCAAGACAAGGACAGCTCTCTGCACTAGTTGTCAGGAACTGTCCCTGGTTGTTGATCCTACCTGTGACTGTACATTGGCTCCGACTTGTGCCCCTTGGTAAGAATCCCCATTCAGACTCTGCATGCTCAAGAACATGTCCCCAGAGTTTGGGAGGTTAAAAGAACCTGAAGAACCTGGAAAGGGAAGATGTAAGTAGCTGAATACATGAGAGGGCTATAAAGGGAAAGCACAGGCATACACACACACACACACACACACACACACACACGCACAAATAATGCAGACACACACACACATCACGCATTTATCTGTATAAACACACCCAGCTCAAGCAGACAAACACACAGAAGAAAGACTCCCATAAAGCAAGCAACTACAAGGGTGACGGAAGGAAAGCAAGGAACCAAACAGAGGAGGAGGATGTGCAGAAGAACTGAAGATCTTTTTACGAATGCAGTGAGCACAAATTAAATGAAAATCACATGACACAAGGGGACCGGTTCTATATGTGGTTGGTCGCTTAAGCTCCCAATTGTTCCACATCACCTACTTCCAGTCTAAAGTTAGCAGGGAGGTATCACATGGTAAATGACAAGGACAATAAGAAGCTTATGAAAAGACCAGTACCAGTAAACATGTTGCTTAAAAGAGTGTTTTTGCTCTCTGCAGAATCCAGCTGAAACTCTTCATCTTTCATCTGGAATCCTGGGTGCAAGAAAAAGGGACCACTTCATAAGCTTACCACATCCCGACGAAGGTCAACCTAGTCCAAACTCAGCATTACATTACTCATGAAACTCGACTAAATATGCCCTTTTAAGGCTCTATGCTTTCATCTCTATTTTTATTCAGTATCAATTGCATATAATACCATTTTGATACTATTACTGCAGGTAAAATGCTCCCAGCAATTATGTTTCATTATTTCACAAAATACCTTTACCATTCAGTGGGAATACATACCATTACATTAGAAATGACAAGAAGTTGACAGAAAGTCAAGGGAAAACAAATCCCATGGCATTATTTTGAATTTTTTTCTTATTTTGCCAAAAATACATGTGTTCTCGGTTCACAAGTCAGGAACGCTCTCTTTATGCATGAGTTTGCTTGGCATCAACTGTCTTATAGACAGGAGACACTGTGATCCCCAAGCTGGGAGCAGAGCCTGTCACTCTAGCCTGTGTGAATGGTGCATGAGAGAGTGAGGCAGGCAGACAGCAGGTTAAGGACTGAGGTAGAGGGTAGATCTTTTTTTTTTTTGTCTATATGCAGGAATGCCTACCGGAGTTAGGTGTGGTAGGGGAGTTGGCCTGGCTGTTCTGCACTGCAGCGGCTGCAGCATGTGCTGCATTTACAGCAGTCTTGGCAGCATACAGGTTGGCTTCTTCCTGAAACTTGCCGATATTTTTCTTGTACCGGATCCTTTTGTTGCCAAACCAGTTGGATACCTGCGTGGGAGAGCAGAAGGAGGAGGAGCAGAGGAGTCAGATGTCAAGCAGGCACAGCACCATGCACTGAGCAGTGCGATTGTTTCAAGATGTCATGTTTGGGTCCATCAAGTACCCAATTCCCAGCCCCTGCTCTAATGTCCGCCGGGTACACAAGCTAATTAAGCCATAATCAGGAGCCACTTGTGTCTTCTCATGGATGGGAGCATGACATGCTCTCAGATCTGTCTCCTGACAAAACTAAAACACAAGGGGCTCCTACTGCACAGACACTGAAGTCAGTATATATTTCTCATATGAGGACTGGTTGTTAAGGATACAAATTCTGACATTTCCCTCAGTGAAACATATGAATGTTCATATTTTATCCTCTACAGAATTCTCACTGATTCCAGATGAGTGAGTTCCGCTGATTGACACTTTATATAAATAAAATATTGTAATTATTCATCATGTGAAAAGCATGTCCAATTTAGCATAACCACTGGAAAACATTACATTGTTTTTTTCTAGTTTTGTTCATATTGGGCTAAACCTATATTTTTCTTACTGTTACTTTAATTTCGAAAATAATGAAACACTACGGCAATGAAGCATTTGTGTATGTGTGTGAGTTTATGCATGCTCAGCAATTTAGAGAGCAAATTTTGTTCTTTCAAAAACAAGAACTGTAGACATGAGAGGCAGTAAATAGATTATTGGGGCAGCCCTAGAGCTCTAAAGGCATGAGAAAGACTTGAGATCAAACAAGCATTAGAAATTGGGTACATTCAGATTTAGAGCAGTTGGATATGTTAATTTTGTTGGACTGAAATGATGACATTCAACATCAGACACTGAAAAGTTGTATGGTGTGAACCTTATGTGTGAATGCTTGCTCTGCAATAACAATGGAATAATAATGAGATGATGCTTGTTTTTAATGGTCCTATAAATTAGAGTGTCTTGTCGCTGTGCTGCAGCCCCCCTCTCAGACCCTGAAGCCCAGGCTGGACCAGCCAAAGAGCAGCTGCCCCTAATGACGCTTTATTTAATTTCCACCCATGTGCTTAAATTTTAATATCCCCAGCAGCCCGCCAATGCTGTGGCGTAAAAACTGACTGGATTTGCAGGACATCAGATCATTTCTATCCTCCACGTCTCTGTGCTCTAAATCTTTAATATCTAGGCAATTAAAATTAATGACCATTCAGGCGAGGCCCACTGTTGGCAGGGTTTCCTTGACATCAATTGTTTGATGGGTTTACCTAGAGGTTAAACTAACAAGCAAGGCTTAATTGGAAGCAATGAAAGCCCTGGCCATCATCCTTTTTACTTAACCTGCTTAGAGTAGATTGTAGAGCCTAAGACGATGCAATATTCTTGCTCTTTTGGACAGCTCACAATGTGCCCACAAACCCCTGAAAAATCATATAAAATGTTTTGTAAAGTTCATCAGTCTGTTTAATTTAACAAAATGTTCATACAAAACAGTGTATTAAACAGATCTGCATTTATTAAAATGTCAGTTGTGGGCAGTTGTGGTGTTTGCATGTTAATACCTATTTTTATCATTAAATTTGATTTAACAGATACAGACTATAGACTAGTTTACTTTCATCGCTTATTACTTTCATCAGAATGGCAATGATACAAGCAAATTCTGCAATAAAATATGACTGATTATTTCATAAAAATAATAGATTATTATTTTTTGGTTCCATTCTTCTCCATCACAAGTGTGTTATGACTGTACTGCACAAATTTATTGTGTTACAAGCCTCAGCAGTCTGGACAGACTCAGCAGTGTTGGCATCAGATCTTCTGGATGTTATACCACCCTTCTTTATTCTGCACACACATTTCTCTCCTGCCCAATGAACTCCAGCTTTAGTGATTCTCGGGTTCAGCTAAATATTGAATAGATGCACAGCACTGCAAGGTGTGGAGCACAACCCAATCTACAGAACTAATTTCCTTTTATCTCGTAGCAGACCATGCATTCAATTGACTCCCATGTTTGGTAAGAACCAGGTTGTGTGGCTGAATTACCTGACATCACCTGCCTCAAAGGCAGCGATTGTGTCATGACAATGCAGACTTCCTTTGCAAAGCTATGATACCACTGGCTTCATTGTTGCATACTAGAGAGCTGAAGTTAACAAATAGTACAGATCAGTACTATTTTCTGATCAATATATGACCAAAGCATGATCCCTCTATGATCATATGTGAGCTTGTGATGCCCTACTGTGAGATCAAATACAAACATAAAGCTTTCACTAATTTGAAATTATTTTAAAAGAAAAAATATTGAATTTTTTTGTTGAAATATTGGAAAGGGTCACTCAGAATCAAATCCTTGTACATTATGAGGTATAAGTATATTAACTCTGCACTGGAATTAGGTTTAACAATTAAACAGTGTTATATTCACACAGATTACATCAAAAGTGGCCTCTGAAGCATCCAGATACAAACTACAACCATCAGATCCCATGCCCTTAGCCCTTACTGCAATGCACATGCAAATTAAATAATAATAATAACAATAAAAAAAAAAAAATTAAAAACAAAAAACAAAACTGGAAATAAGAACAGGTCTTGCACTGGGTAATGTTACCAACTTAAATACATCACTGCACTTCAGCTATGTGCTCAAGCAGTAATGAAATCAGACATGAAACACACATCTGCAATTTTGTTAATTCAAGGGTATTTTAAGGGCATTTAAAATAATAAAATGGAAATGCTGTGTTTGAACTGCAGGAAACTGAATTTGCTCTTGACTTGAAGATGACTTCACTTTAAATGATCCCTGCTAAAATGATGCAGGGTGTTTCATCAGCAAAGATGTATTGAGCAAAGCTGCAGAGCGATATTGGCATACCATTCACAACTGATGTGTTTAGTTAATGAACTACTTGTGCAATCAAGAAAGCACCAAAAAAGAAAGAAAAAAAAGAGTTTGGGGGTGTTTGAAATATTACTCAGCCCAGCCTGCAATGTGACCACAGTAAGCCATATGTGAATCTGAACGGCTGGGCCACAGTGAGGGATAACATACTTATAGTGCACCCAGCATTATGTCAAGCCTCTCACTCTGTTACCCTCCTAAAATGAGCCAAAGCACTAAGAATAAGTCAATAAGGATGTCTGCCATGGCCTCCGCTTATCGAGGAGTATACCACTAATGGGGCCCGAGATGAGTTCAGGTGAATTTTTAAAAGCTCTCTAATTTCTGTGAAGACTTATTTGTTCTCATGGGAACTCGTACAGTGGACTGCTTTAGGAGACACTCAGACAGCGATGCCCATTTCTTTAACTGCTGTAAATCACACAGTGATCACGAGGTGGAAGGGATATAAATAATCTCTGAGTGCAGTTTTGTTTTTCCAAGATTTAAAAGACCACACAATTATTCAATGCTCTACAACAAAACAAAAATAATAAATAAATAAATAAATAAACAATAGCCAAAAAGTAAAACTTACATGTGACACATTTGTACACACATAATATGGTGATAATATGGGTGTAGTGTAAAAATGTCAAACAATCAAAAATAGGCTGCAGTCTCTTGTTAAAAGTGGGATGTAAATGCTGATATAGCTTAGCCACTCTTTTTTTACATGTAAATTCAAACTTCAAATATTATATTATAGCATTAGCATGGATCCAATAGTGTAAGGGAGGGAGGGTCTGTGCAGTGGACAACTGTGAGGCCATTACATACATGAACAAAGGAGGTACAAAATTAAAAAAAATGAAAACAGTGGATCAGGAGAAGTTATGACATACCTGTGATACTGTGATGGTGCTTCCCACCCCCTGAAGGCAAAAAAGAATGGGCTTTTACAGTATCTGACTCTTCATGACTACACTCAATATACCCCTCATCACCCCCTCCCCACACAGACAAAACACTGCAGATTATTGTATAGATTCATGTTTCTCTGATATTGTGTCTCAAGAGGACAACCATAGAACAATGGAGAATAAAAAAATCTAGATAGTAGTCACAATCATAGCAGGAAAAAAAAGAGAAGACAGGATAATAATACTTTGGATGTGGGGGTTAGGTGTGAGAGATATTGCCTTCAGGTTTACCCAATGAGGAGGCTATGATAGATATCCAATTGGAAAGTTTACTTTTTTAAGTGTTAAATAAATATAACAGAATTAGCAGACTCCTGCAAGGTCACTTGAAGAGCAAACATACAAGTAAATACCCAGGATCATCCAGTGTTTTCAAAGCACCAGAGTGACCGCTTTTCTTAAAGTAATGGATGATGCCATTTTTTTCTTCCCATATGACCTGAGCGACTGACCAGGCAAGAGAGAGAGCACACATGGTGGATGGGAATGAGGGGGAAAAATGGCAGGGGACCCAGCACTGGGGCGGCTAAGGAAGGACAGCATAGTGCTTTGATTGAGGCTAAGATGATACAGGCCTCCCTTCCCTGTGGCCCTGCTCTGACTGACTGGGACCAGCCTTGACTGAAGGATCATTAGGAAGTCACAATGTCAAGGTTAGCAAAGGACATTGCGGCTTGGTGGTGCGACCTACGGTAACTATCCCTCAAGGCTTTTAGCCTTTCCCACCTTGATTACCCACCAGCTACTGTTAGATGAGCACTACCCACCTGGGAAACTGTGATGCTGCACTTCTTGGCCAGCTCCTCTTTTGCTTCCTCGCTTGGATACGGGTTGCTGAGGTGCGAGTAAAAATATTCGTTCAAAATTTCTGTTGCCTGCTTGCTGAAGTTTCTCCTTTTCCGCCTGAGTGGGGAGCAAAACGAGAGAAAGACCGAGCAAGCCTATTAGTGAGACCAGCATTAACTCATCCATTTGGATTGCACAAATTGCACAATCAATCTCACACATAAATGGTGAAAATAATGAGGAATGGGCTCTAAGGGCCCTCAGGAGCAGGATATCGTGTCCTGCTCCAAGAGCCTCATCAACACACAAAAGACTACAACCAATAAACTGACAAGCACACACAAACACGAACACACACACACACACACCGTTGCAAAATACATACAGTGTTTAATTTGGTGTGTTGGTCTCCAATCTCTAGTCCAAGCGTGTAATGTGTAGAGTTTAGTGCAGCGGATGGGTGGGCTTCATGATGGAGCGCAAAGCCCAGTCGGAGTGCATCTCGGTACATTATAGAAATCATGGCATGCACAGTTGAGCATTGTTCCTGAAGTGCCACAGCCCCAGGGATCTCCAGTAGAAACAAGCAAACTCTAACTAGATCTGGGTCCCCTTCCCTCCCAAGGGCACTACTTATCATGTTGTTGAGCATTTGCTTATTTTGCCTTGTTTACTGCGCTTCACACAGGCAGTGGGCAGCAAATGTGCTTCCACTTGGCTTGTTTGGCCCAAACTTGTGCTGCTCTCTGCAGAGCTCTACAATGCACCATACTGTTAGTGATTAGAGTAATCCACAACACCTGCTGATGACCTCCCCTCCATCCATTACACATGACTCGGTCCCCGTTTCATTTGGGTCTTAACTGCTCTCAGGTGTGAGGCAATGATTGTCTTGGAAATGGTTAATGCATGGAACATGGACATAATTAAAATCATGCATCTCTGCAGTGCTCATACTGTGTGCTGTGCCAGAAAAGTGAAAGAAACTTTAGACCTGCACACTGTCTAAAAATGACCTCGCCCACTGGTTTTACTTATATGGGTCACACAGAAGCAATAAAAAGGTAAAAAACTTTCTACCTACACACACACACTCGCACTAAGCACACATGATCAACTGACCTGGCATCAAGGAATCTGGAGCGCAGGATCATGACAGCCTCACAGGTGCTCTGCTTCAGTTGCATCTGGATGGAACTGAACTTACGGTGGATGATTCCCACCATGCGCTCAATCTCTTTGGGAGAAATGGGCCGCGTGCGAGACTGTTCCCTCAGCAGGTTCATCACGTGGGTAGTGAATTCATTACATGCCTGCCAAAAGAAAGAGTGACAAAAACAGCCAACGTGAGTTTTTTTTTTTTATACAACTTCAAAATGCTCCTGACTGATGTATTAAAGTTGTATACATTTTTCATGTATTAAATGAGTTCATTACATGCACGCTGTTCTTGATAAAAGCTTCAACGGAGTGCAGTGTTTGCATATAACTGTGACATAATAGGTGAAGTCATCTCTGAATAAATGCAGATCTGCAATTTGGCTTGGCCTTAATGCAGTGAAGTTAAGCAGCTTTTCGTTAACACAGTAGTTCATACATGATTAATTAGAATAACTCATTTACGTAGTGCACACTTTAGCTCATTACTCTCAGTAAAATTTGTTAAGTATTTACATTTAGATAATTAAAACCTGGAAACACCCTTAAGAAAGATGCATTTACTCCAGGCGAAGTGTTGTGTGCCCCCGCATACCCACCTCCTCTCTCGGAGAGAGCACAAAGTAAATTACTCTAATTTACCTCACTGGCTTGCTGAGGCATCACAGTTTCACCTTCTATTTTCACCCATAATGCCTGTGTTTAATGGCAGGCTCAAAGTGCTGGGTGAAAGAGCTGATCATAGTTTCATTTAACACAGATGACTGGGGCACTCCTTTGGATCTCTATAATCAACTACAACACAGTGAATAATACAGCAATTTTTCTTTTTCCTAAGCTCCTTTTTTCACATTCTCCTCCATCATACATATTCGCTGCAGTTTGCAGTTGTGAAGCTAGAAGTACAACTCAATAGCTTTTAAACATTTAAACACAAAGTGAAATTTGAAAGCTGGTAGTCACATGGAATAATACACAAAGAACATTTTGGAGGGTGTGCTATTTCCAATAAAAACTCATCTGGGAGGCATTTCTTGGGAAGATCTTAACCTTGGGATTGTAAAGTTCCTTCCTTACCTGTTCATATTTCTCCAGCTCTGTGTGGTAAATCTGTCTGATCTGGGTGAGTTTGGCTCTGTAGTCGGAATGTTCGATTGAGTTGTCAGCTGCCCCGCCCGAGGCCGCAGCGGCGGCGGCGGCGGCAGCAGATCCACCACCTTTCTCTGGTCCCGCTACTCCCTCTGCCAACAGCATATTGTCTAAACGCATGAGCTGTGGGTCTGGGGGGTCCTCCTCCTGAGCGCCACGGATGCTGAGACCTGCAACAACACAGAAACAGGGACAAGTTTCAGCTAATGCCATCAAGGGACAAGTTAAGATTGGAAAAATAATATTATTAATGAGACAAAAAGTCAAAAAAAGGTTCAATCAGAAGCATCGCATCTATACTGTTTTATACTGTGATGTTTCCCTGGCAGGTAGGAACTGAGTGCCTCCTGTGTATATGCTGTGTTCCTGTCGCCCATGTGTATGCCTGTTCTCTTTTATTTACACACTGCTCTGCACACTGTGTGTACGGGGAAGGCTGACATGACAGCAACATCCATAAACTGACAAATGCTCAATGGTGAAGTGGCACTTCTACTCTGTGAAAGGATGCTAAACAGAAAACTATACCTCTAGTAAGTGTCTGTCTTTGACACAGTGAATGCTGGGAAATCCACAAAGTAACTATTGTTTTACTCACGTCTATTTGCTTGTAAGTTTCGAATCTTCTCTGATTATTTTACACCCCTGATTTAAGAGGACATGATAAGAATGTGCTGGTGGAAAAAACAAACAAACAAACAAACAAAAACTACATACGGCAAAATGATTGCGTAGTGAATTGTATGCAAAGTGCTCATTCATGATTTCTGTTTTTGTTTTCAGATCGTGCTGTTTATTTCCTCTGGTTTTCTGTCTCGCCAGCCTGTCAGCAGGTCGTAATCACACAGCAGATAGCGCGGGCTACGTGCACACCTGGATGCACTGGCAGTGAAACCACAATGTCAGGCTTTTCAGAAAAGAAACAGGCAAAAAAAAAAAAAAAAAAAAGCTTTGCAGGTCAAAATTACAGCAAAAACACGTTCAAGCAATCAAGTCTAGTAAGTGGATAAAATGTGGCTCAATGGGCAGTAAATACTGAGTGGCTACTCAAACGTTATGATTACCAGAGTTGTTTCAATTCAATAATCCCTCCCGCAATTCAGGGATTTTCAAGAGCTCATTACAGCTTCATTAAGATATGGCTAGCCTTTGGATTCTAAATAAGAAGATTAGTAGCTCTATTGTGTCAGCCAGTAGGCATGCAATCAGAGAAGCCCTTTTACCATGCTTTGACCGACTGACCCTGCAAGCCGTCCACAAGAGTAAATACTAGAGAGAAAACGCTCCTTTTCTTCTTTATATCTTTCTTATAAACACAATCGCAGGTTGAAAAAAACATAGCGTAACCTCTTTTCTGATGTTTTCATCCCTGTTGGTGGTTTGTTCAACTGCAATGCCACTGAAAAACAAATTTTCCTCTATTTATAGGTCGGCTGGCTTTGAGTCTTTTAGGTGTAATGGTGTGAAAGGAGTGGATGAATGTGGCTATTTGTGTTGGAGACATTGAGATGCTGGACAAGGCTCCATCAGGCTTGCAGAGCCAAGCCATCCATGTGGACAATATGCCGCTGCTCCACTAACCCTCATCCACATCACACTGCATCTGCACAACTCCACCCAAAGCTATCATTCTGGACAGACTCGACTGTTTCCATTCCAGTTTGTGCTGCGTGAAACAAAACGGCACATGATTCAAATGTGACTGACCAGATGCCCGGCTGCAGATCTCAACATGCTCTAATAGCTGGTGGTTTGTCTGCCACAGCGGTTCATATTTTCCCTAATTCAGTATTTACTCCCACTCTCTGAATCAACGCAAACTCAGCAGGCTGCACTTTTCTTTGTGCTGCGGGTGGTGGTAAGTAGGTAGCCACGTTTTTCATGTCAGGTATATTAAATATAACTCTGGGACGCGGCGTACATTTCCACACCAAACCTAGTTGTCACTTTCACTCCACTCACTCCATATCCAGGGGAAATGCAGCTGAGGGAATTTACAGGGCTTTTCAGCTAAATGGGCATAAATCACTGGTTTCATTCAAACTAAATAATCACAGGCCATAAAGAGCTACTTGTCTCTTACCATATATTACCGCAAAGTTCCTGTGTGCAATACTGTGGCCATTCATAGCAAAGGAAAACAGAGCGAGACATTAGAAAGTGACATGTAATCCTGTTAGTCCACTGACATGTGGAGTGGCCGTGACATTTTTATCATACGTGTCCATTTCTATTTAGGAAATCAGCAGGATAAAAATGATTACTGTGCCGCTCTGAGAAGGAGACGGCCCTGCAGGAGTCCACCAGGGTGTATTTGTGCCACAGCGGCTCTGGCTGGTCATTCATAACACATGTTGGGAGGGATAGTGAGTTCAACTCAAGCACATAAATACTAAAAATTAAAGAAAGAATAAGAGCAAAACCATATCTCTGTCTCGCTGTCTCTTTTCCTAGCACCTTTGTTGGAGGAGCTAAAGATTGCGGATTCACTGCCTAAGCTCAGCATCATCACACAACTTCCACAATATAAGCTCAAGCGAGATAATATCTTTAATTTGCTGTGTGGTTGACAAATCTGTATAGTAACTTGCAATTCCACAGTAACATTTTGCAATGCTGCTTTTCCTGCTCAAATCTTTATCCTGTTTTTGTCTGATGATATGGGTATTAAAACAAGTTTGGGCACCCGAGTTTAGCTTTAATCCACCTCCACAGTCAAAGTGGGATTAATCTTAGTGCAAGGGGAAAGTGCGGGAGTCATGTCACCTTGGTAAAGCCTCTAAGCCAAAAGGAACTTAAGAATGAAAAATCTATATCTTCCAGTTATTACACATAGGCTTGATGATGATGCTGGCTCACTTAATTACCAGGGCGCATTTCATGATATGAAAGGGGAAAAAAATGAGAAATTGTAATAATAATGTCACATGTCCTTAATCGGCCCCATTTGTCATTCAACAATACAGGTGGGGTAGCCGGGAAAAAAAGCACTTGCATATATGATTGTTCCTCATTTCTCTTCTGTGGCTGAGACAAAAGGAGACGCTGTGATTAATCCTTCCCTATCAGTTAGGGGTGGCTCTTCTTTTCACTTTTTACAGGTTTCAGTGTCATTATCTGATCCGTGGACGTAACAAATTTGACAGATAAAGGCAACGGAGCCCTTTTCTCTCATACACTCTCCCCTGTTCACTGTTTATAATCATTTCCGGTTCGGGGTTGTTGTCTCGTACATCATTCCATGCTTGAAGCCCTGACAGCGATCTGAGCACTGCCTCGGGCTGCTCTCCTTTCCTCCCACCTCTTTTCCCCCTGTGCCCTCTTTTATTCTGTGGGCTTAGCTGACCTTTGCCCCACTGCTTGTTTACTCTCATCACTGAAGTGTGAGCAGGAGAGCCATAAAGGAAGAGCCCTGCTGGGTTAATGTGGCCTGCTGAAGAGTGAAGGGGTGGCTCTGGGTTTCTCCACCTCATTCTGCTGCACTGAGTGCACTGTCAGACATGAGATGATACACTGGAAGAACGGCGCTTCTTGCAGATGAAGCCAGAGATTTTTCTTTTTCTTTAACTAAAGGCCTTTTTGAGATTAAAAGTTCTGCGTAGCAGTAAGGTAATTTTCCCTACGTTTAGATGATACACACTGTGACTCTGTTACTTCCACCACTGTTTCCAAAACATCCTGTTCATTACAAGTAACCCTGACCTCCTGCAGCTCCTCTCCTACCCGGTGCCTCTAGTGAACAGCTCCGGCCACGTATCGACAGTCTGTTCATCTAATTGCATTGATCCACAAAGGTCTCCCAAAGCCAACTAATCGAAACGGAATTTATTTTCTGTCAATATTTGCAAAGGTCATCTCTCTTAAACCCATGGAGTTGATGCCGTGAAGAGAGAATTGTCTGGAAGGAAGAGCGGGACCGTGGCTTCTAGCCTGTTACTGAAGCTCATCCAAGGTGAGCTTTAACTCAAGCTTGGCACTCGGGATCCAGGGCTTCTAATCCACCGTGTTATTAAAACCCGCTGCCAAAGCAAAACACTAGAGACTACAGAGGGATTAGAGTATCCATTTCACAAAGAGGCCAGTGTCACTACAGCCGCGTTCCACGTCTCCTTTGACTTCATATCATCTCCTTTGTCGTGGCGCCTGGATCGGTAACCTTCAGCTCGAGAGGCGGGGAGCTGGATCAAATTACCATTGAAAATCTTTTGTTCTGTCAAATGAAACATAAGAATCCTCTTTCATCGACGTTCTTAAAGGCTTTTTTTTTTTTTTTTTTTTTTTTATTTTTGTTTCCATC
>VUQS01025296.1:6625-17298 GCA_015108495.1 Heterochromis multidens | reverse complement strand
AACATAAAAAAAAGAAAAAAAAAAAAAAAAAAAAAAAAAAAAAGAGGTTATTTGGTGCTAATTATTCCCAGCATGTACTTTACACAACATTTAATGAGTTAGACTTGAGGTGTGGCCATTGGCTGTGACTTGCTCGACCAGTTATCCAAGATGAACCATGCAATCTCCCTCACTTCACCCCTGTCATGTGTACCAAGTCCCCCTCCGCATCCAATTCCCTGCTAAGGCTTCACTGGAGCAGAGACAAGGCGCCACTGAAGCAACACAACAGCTCCCGAAGCGTCTCCACACACCGGCGAGGGAGGGGTTGGGGCAGGAGGGGGGTGTAGAGCTGGGAGCTCACTCTCATAATTACAATAATTAACAGTTGCAGATTTAATTGGAAGGGAAGGCATTAACAGGAGGAACATTGTGGTGGCGCATGCAGAGGGAACCTTTGCTGCGAGAAGCTTTTGTCTTCTTTGTACCTAATGGTGCCTTGGCTGTGGTTGGCGAGTGCTGACACAACACAACATAACCGAGCTGAGGGTTCAGACGGTAGGGCTTGTCAGTACTCAGACTGGAGGCAGATAATTAGGTGCCAGGTTAATGAGAGCACAGGCTCTTGATGGCATTTGGTTACTGTATGTGGGCAATTAATGACTTTGTTTTTGTGTTTTTATTGCCCACTTGAGTGGAAAACATAATACATTATTCACCTCAGGCCTGCGTGTGGTGTTTGATGGAGTACCAGTGACTCTGGCTAAAGAATCAGTTTCATTCACCGTGGCGAATTCAAAACAATACATACTATATGGAGTTGTGAAATGTAATCTCGGCTCACTCACGGCTACTGCGCCGTCTGACCTTTTCAGAGCGCATTACCTCATGTCGTCAGCAATGATGTTAAAAACTCCAAATATGTCAAGCAAACATTGAAGTTACTGGTCAGGCGGAGGACAGTGTAGCCACAAAACACAGCAGAACAAAGAAACCAAACCCTCGTGGCCATAAGTGTTCAGTTAATTCGCCGTATCACATTTCATAATGTATTTACGAAATTCCATACCCCCTAGAAAAGCCCCGCTTTCATTCGAGAGGATTTATTGGCAATGAATCCACTGAGAGGTCTTTAGACATCCTCTTCTTTAGCCCAACCACTCGACGCCTCCTATTTTGGAGTTAGTTGTTCTCTAGCCTGTGGTGGCCAATTAGAGTGCTATAAGATAAATGGGCACCCACAACTTTGATGTCCATCTTTTTAATAAGCTTTGGTTAAGATGACATCTGTGTGAAAGAGTTCAATATCTTCACAGTGGGAGAGAAAAGAGGTTTATTCTAAAATGAAATATCATGTAAATACTGCTGGAGGTTTAGGCTGGGTGGGGGGGATCATAGTGTCTGCTATGACTCTGGTTTTGGCATTCATTATCTTCCACTGCAGTTGTGCAGATTAGTCAGCGAAAGATGATTTTTAGAGCCTTGTGAAATCTAGGCTTTTATATACTGAATACTGAATCAGCTTTAGCGGCATTCAAATATGGAGAATTTATCACATCTGAAAAACAGTGTCTATTTTTTTTTATATATATATATGTATATATATATATATATATATACGTTAAACACACAGAAAAATAAATAATTAACACTGAAGAATGTAGTAGAGCAGTAATAGGATAAAAGGTGCAGTGTAACAATATCTAAAATGGTGGGGTAATAAAATGGTGCATGAGTCTATATGAATGTAGGAGAGAAGGAGAGGTGGAAAAAGCATATATCTAACCTAGCCCGCGGACTTGCTCCTTTATATGTGTGTGTAACTCAGTCAGGAATAATGTAAATGTCTGGAGAGTCTTAAGACTGAGCAGGCCCGTATAAAAGCACCCTGTTTCGGGCTAGTAAAACAAGTCAATAAATACAGCGGAGAAGTCAGTGCTGTCTGCTGCACTCTCGTGAATGAAAACAGAGGTGAACTGCTTATTTTCAGTCTGGCACCAGAGGTTGACAGCAGCATTATGGGCGCTCATACATTCTGACTATCACTCGTCACAAGCTATATCTGTCAACATTACACTCAAGTGCATTTTAGATGTAAAACAAGCATTCACCGGGACGAGTATTTATGACTTGGCGTGGTCAGCTGCTAAATGAACTAAGTGATCCATACAGCGGTGGCTGACCACGGTTGCGATGTTCTCGAGCTACTTTTCCGTCTCGCCCACTTCACCAGTTTGTCTTGTTTGTTGATTCTCACAGACAGAACAAACACAGAAGTGCTACATGCTAAGCCTCTGTAGGCTGGCACTTACTGTGGTAGAAAGCGGGTCTAAATGGGAAGCCAATGGCACACACTCGCACAAAATGGAAACACCATTAGGTAGGCAAACACTTCACCAAGATAACTGCTACCTGATTACAAGAGGGAAACGTAACCATGGTTCTCCTTTTTTTTCATACTGTATCAACACTTTGGGAAAGCAAATATTTCAGTGACTACCCTCGCCGTGCTTTAATCCATATGGCGCATTCCGTGTGTCACCACGGCTGTTCCACTCCCAGGATGGGTTTTCAGAATAGGAAGAACTGCTCTCTATAAGCAGTGCTCACCTGCTCTGTGCTACACAATGAATATACAGAGGTCACACACCATATCACACCAGGGCCAGCATCAATCCTTTATTAAATTACCCAGCTATCTTATATTCTGTCACCACACTGATATGAGGGTTATCTTTTTCATTTATGTAGCGGATTTTCAGGGGATTATGCATTAAAGATTAGGGGTGTGTATACCTCAGCACAACAAAATGCAATACCTCAGACAGTGCATGGCTGATGTGTGTTAAGGAAAAGGAGGTGCTATAAAACAAATCTTCAGCAGCCAGAACCGGACAGGGTTTATTCTCCTCAGACAATACAAGCTGTGACTATACGGAATGCTTCAACCCTAAAATACTGTGGTAAGCAATACAAATCCCTTGGACAAAATGAAATGTATTAAACATGTGGATTTCATAAATCTCCCCTTCCTCGGTCTGGGTCAGAGGTATATTCACTGTAGAGCTCAGCAGGCATTTTTTTTTCCCCCAGCATTGTTACTCTGAGTCGCAAGTGCTCCGAGTGGTTACAAAATGAATGTCAGCAAAAGCTGCATGTGTACAGCAAACAGCAGATCCTCACAGTAAAATGGTTCAAATCACTTACCCCTGCTACTTTATAAGAGTATAACACTGGTGTAGGGATTTAGAAGTCTGCTATAGAAATATTGCAGCTGAAATAGTGAAGAAGGATCTACATTATAAATGTAAAATCATCTAAGATGAACAGTTCCGGATAGTTCTCTAGGCTCACACTCTACAGTACAGATAGTTAAAAAAAAAAAAAAATCCCATTCAGATCCGAGCACAACACTGTTAAACACCCAACTGGGATCCCTTTAACCTTGAGTAGCATACCAAAGGTAGAAGCAGCCTGGGGCTATGGGGGTGACTGGCTAGCACAACTCCCAGTGCCATGCTGGTCCACAGTGGGGGCCCGACATGGCCAGATTGCCAGAGAGGCCAGGAGAGGTGGTACTACAGAGTTAGCAGGGACTGATCATTCATCTCCCGCAACATTCATTTAAGTTGCTTCATTATCTATTTGTTTTGTTTTCCAAACGATTCTGTTCTGGTAACCTCGCTGAGGAGAAATAGCACCGATGTTCACCTTGTGGCTGATAAAGCATCTGTTGGTGGTTTGTTCATGAGACGCTCCTGCTAATTATTTAGCTAGCTTGATGGATAATATGTGATCATTAAAGATCAGTGCTAAGAAAAGGAAGTAATTAGCACTGCTTTGTGGTTCTTACTAGGAAAAAAAAGGACTTTGGAACATCAAGTAGCACAGATATACAATTAAATACTTTTTTTTTTGGACATACCAATAGACTGTAGAATTTTGATTTCAAACTAAAAGCTTGTAAACAAAGTATGAATGATGTACGGATGTTATACATAGTTGTGCTTCGTGTGTGTGTGTGTGTGGGGGCGGGGGGGGTGAATAAAGATGGAAGATAAATTAGTGTGTGAAAAAGGATTTTCTTTCCCTCAAGCTCACGTTACAGCTGAAGCAAAAACAAATAATGAAGCCTACAAACTATGAGTCACTTCAGTCCCATTGTACAATTCAATCATTTTTGTGACAGCTGACGATTACTTCATCATCACATAAAGACAGATTAAAAAGTTGTCAAATTAAATATTAAAGAGGGACTGCAGGCAGTGGTGAATTTTTAAAGGAATAACACAGATTGGAGATGAAACGAGGCACCTATATGCATATTTTATGCCATAGGGAACAAATGCATATATTTTCCTCTAGGCCACCTACTTTGTAATAAAGAATAGTGAGTGTATAGATGTGGCAATGCAGTACAGCAGAAATGATATGAAAGAGAAATTGGTTCTACATAATGATGTCAAAAGGAATATGGCTCTGCATGGTCATGCAGAATAAAGATAAGATTCTCTTTCTCCGTCAGTGAATATTTTGCTAATGGTTTCTTCATTTCCTTAAAGAATAAAGAAGTCAGCTTTGTATGAACCTTGAATGAGGTTTCTATTGAATGAAGTTAACATTTATCTTTCAATAGCAGAAGAGATCTGTTGAAAATACCCATGTGTGGAGCAGAATGCTGAATATAAAAGCTTTGTCATCTGTTGAAATAAAGATAAAGTGACAAGTGACAGTAAATGCTATCACATTTTCAGCAGAAGGGAGGTTTGAAGAGGAGAACAAAGCCATGAAATGCAATGCAGAGAGGGTTAAATCCCTGTAAAGAACAGAGAAGAGGCTGCATTTCACTAAGTCAGCATCGATTGGAGTAAACAATGACTGATCAATATGCATATAAAGGGCTCCTTCTAACAAAGACTTACATGCAGATTTCATATATTATATCTCTCAGAGAAGGTTTTCTGAAGCCTGTTGAATTAGCAGCATTGCACCTTTTTTTCAAGCAGTGTTTTCTATTCAGTGCTGCTACATAGATGCACTCTTGTGTCCACACACACTTACTCATGCAATAAGCATCACTGTCACAGAGGCTTCCTTTCCAAATGGTTCAGCCTCCACCATCTGCAGGCGTTCCCAGACACACCGCTTTGAGTCTGCCATAATGATGCATGACTAAGTACAGTTAAAGTGTTGCAGTCTGTTGGCAAAAAGCAGTCAAGCACTTTGCTATAGTGTCACTCCGGATAAACCATACAGCTGAAGGTTGACGATGGATAAAAGGCGGTGACAGGCCTAGTGATGTGACTCTGTGTGCGTGTGTGTGTATGTGTGTGTGTGTGTGTGGATTCTCATGTGTATGAGAGGTTAGAAACCATGGCACAGCAGATTTGTAAGTGTACTTAACTAGGATGTGAAATAGGGTTGGACACAGTGAAATAAAATGCTGTGCTGGAGTCTGTTGAAACTGGGACACGGTTTAAAAGTTATTCCCTCTGCCAATAAACACGCACCTCCCTCTAGAACTAGAGGTTCACAAGAATTGCAGACTCATGGGTTTGGAAATATGTTTTGTTACACACATTTCTGCAGACTGCTGTTAGCATAACATTGTCAAATGCAATTCTGGAATGTTATTAGAACAACTGACCTTGATGCACTTGGACTGTCTTTAGAAAACTGTTTTTTATTTGACTTTTTTTTTAATGTATAAATGATTATTACTTGGGTTAAAAGTCCAGCCCTTGCAGTCCACTTTTTATTAGGCTTATTGCAGAGCCCAGTCGTTTAGTGAATTTAGCAATAAGGGATTCAAGCCTTCCTCTCAGCTCCAATCCAGTCATTCTCCTCTTTTTTACTGTCTCCTACAGTACGCTTCAGAGTAGATATTCAGCGTACAGTGAATACAGAGAAGACAAAGAACTCTCCATTATACTGTACTCTGTTTGCCAAAGTCTTTAGTGTCAAAATGCTCCACAGACTTTGTTGCTGCTTTGTCGAGTTCACCGCTGCAGCCGCTTTCATGTAAATGATCCTGAATGTTATTTTCTAAAGAATGCATTTTAAAGAGAAATTCTCATTTCTGCCTTCGCGTCTTGTCATGAACCTTTTCTCTTCTATCTCCTCCCCTCTCTCCCTCTCCCTCTCCCTCCTGCCGCAGCCGTAGACTGCATAATTGATGCAAATACTGTCACATGTGTCAGGAGTGGAGGCTCTTCTAGTTTACTTCTGTGCTACACTTTATCGGAGAACATTAAGTGGAGAAAGCAGTCTCATGCCAGGGGTGGAAAATCAGCTTGTCAGTGGTCTCATTCACAAAGCCATTTCTTCGGGATTGTTTCATCAAGGTGATTGAGAACAAAAAGAACGGCAGCAAATTCCAGCTTATGTTTAGGAGCCCTGCCACATACATTATTTATATTTGTTGCCCACCCCAGTCTCCCTAGCCATCTGAATACATCATTGCCTAATTCTCAAATATTTCTTCAGATTTGCTCTTATTTGTGCAATATCCTTTCCACATAAACCACGCCAAACCATTAGGCTTGTAAAGCATGCCTTTTGTGTGTGACACTGACATGAAATTATAGATAGCTACTTTAAAGGAGTGCTAGGGCATGATGGGAAAGCTGTAATGGCTGTTGAGTGACTGGAGTGCAGTCAGAGACAGAAACAGGATTTCATTTGCAACAACGATACAGGAGGAATTATGTAAAATGGTAACATTCCATGCCATTTAATGAGCCATATTCACTAATGTCGAAGTCTATGGTCTAGCAGTAATAAAACGCACCGCCTGCCAGAGCTCTGCTGCTACACAGTTTCTGTCTATTTCCAGCTATGTATGAAACAATGGTGCATAGCAGAACAGCCAGACATTTGCAGTTCTTTACCCAGCGTGCTGAATGCTATGCCTTCAGAGTGAGGCGCTTGTCTGCTACCCTTTCCCCTCCTCCTCCTCCTCCTCCTTTTCCCCCCTCCGTGCTCTCCCTGTCCTCATTTTTCTGGCCCTAGTCTGTGCCACAGATTAAGTGACTTGATCCTGCAAACATCTGAAGAATTCAGCTCCACAAAGAGGTCAGACAAAGGCCAGGGGATAGCCTTACAGGTCCTCCTCTATTAGCAGATCCACAGAGGTGTCATCAAGAGGGGCTCTGCAGGCAACAAAGTCGACTCAAAAAGAGCAGACGGCCAGTTGATGTTTATCTCGGCACTCATTATTAAAACTTTCACAGGCTGTGTCTGCTTGGACACATGACATCTGAAATTAACAGGATAAATTGATTAGCCTTGGACTGCGCAAATGTTGTGTGATGAGCTGTATTAGAAAATAATATATTTTTGGACTTGCTCTTTGTCATATCTTTACAGTTTTTTTTCTTCACAAAACAATTTTTTTGTCTTCTTTTTTTTTTTTGCACAAACAAGTTCTCACTTGTGAACTGAAATACTCACACCAAGTGAGCTGCAAGTGCTGACTGTCTCTTTGTTTACATGCCACTTGATATAGATAAACAAAAAATACCCCATATTTTCCCGGCAATAGCATTCACAAAGAATATCTGGGGCTCCTCGAAAAACATTTCAACTGTAATAAGCTTTCTCCATGAGAGTCTGAAACATTTCAGAGCGCTGCTTTGAAGCACTCACTATGTTGACTGTTCATACAGACAGTGCTTGGAAAGTCTGAGCGCCATATCACTGTAACCTCTCACTGCTTCTGCATTAATAATTAATTGCCAATGTGAGTAAACACCACTGTAGATACAAGAATGTCCTTAACAACGCAATCTCTGCTGCTCCCACTTAAAGCTGTATGCTCAACAAATTTAGTCAAGCTTGCAGATGCATGCTAATGTATGTATGTTGCATAGCATTTCTAGCGGCGCCTTCTGTGTATATATTCATGTGCAACTGAGCACTGTTTGGCATATTTACCTAAACTGATTTGCTCAGTTCTGCAAAACCTTCACACAGGAGATGGATTCAAGCAGGTGGCTTTATCTTTCATGCCACAGACTCCCATGTGCAGTGAGACCTGCTCAGGAGGAGATTTGGAGGTGTTGCTCTTGCGCAGTTACCCTTTTGCTTACAGGCAACACGCTGTGAGTTTACGGCTAACACAGCCTCATTTATATTACTTATAGTGAGCAATGTATGTGCGGGGCCTGTAGAACATGCTGACCTTGTCACTGTTAGCAGCATCTCCCTGTGCTAGTGAAGAGCCTGTTCAGGTATTGTTATCCAACCACTCTTTGGCTTGCTGCTCGTGTTAAAGGAGAAGTTAATGGGAGCAGTACAGTTGCTTATTGAATGGCTGAAAAACATAACACGCCCACTGAGCTCTGATTAAAAGATTTTATTACACATACAGCACAAGCTCATATCACAGCACTGCATAATATCTGGTTTTGAATACCTAACTTGCTTCTGAATATAAGAGAAATGAGATGCTTTATAATATATAATATAATGCATACACTAATCATATTACAATGGCTGTGCAAGCATCACTAGTGAGCCTTATTTAGCTTTTGGTGGCGGAATATGAGCAGCTATTCAAAATTCAGGAGCTAGGAGAGCGTCTTTTATCTTACTATATATCCTCATTATTTCTAATAGCACTTCTGAAGGCTAAAGAGTAGAGCAGAGCATGTTCTCTTTATTCTTCAGTCACTGACAGACATTGCCAAGCACTATGGGTTAATGTAATATCACAGTTGGATGCCTCCTCAACTCACTTACATTCCCTGTTAGCTTAAAAGTCTGTCCATGAAAAAAAAAGGGGGAAAAAAGTATGCAATGCATGAAAGGATGTGACGATTGTGGGAGCTCGTAATGGCAGAGGGCCAACAAATTACACCATAAAAATAATCTTTCAAGGGCCCCTTAAGAAAATAAGTTTAGTGGGTTAAAAGCATATATATATATTTTTAATTCTAAATAAAGTAATGCATCATAATAATGTTTTTACATAAAATCAAAGGAAAACAAAAGATAAAAATTCACATCTGTGATATCCACAGTCCTGTTCTATTGTGGGGAATCGCTGGTCTAAGAATAGAAAAACTGACTGTAAAAAGTCCATGGTTCATCTACTAAGACTGGCATATCAATTAGGATTGTGAATAAGAGTGTAATTGAAAGCAACAGGAGCAGAAAGAAGCGGAAATTCATCAAGGCAAGCATGGAAAAGCACAAATGAGTTCCGAGCGAGACACAGAGAGCCTTGTCCCCATTCTTCTGCTCTGTCTTTGCCCAGAACAGATCCACCTAATCTCTCCTACCATTACCAAACAATGAAATTAGCAACCAAACAACTCCGCCTGCTGTAGTTTCCTTTAATAATTCCAAGCAGCCTAATTGTTTTATTAGAGGTACAAATAAATATTTCTTGGAGTGTCTCCCTTTCAAGCCACAGTAGATTCATAAACTTCGTGTTAACAGCACACTGGGCGCTCAAGTCTGCAGCCTAAGGGACCCCAATAAGTGGCAAATCTAGTTTTATAAAAGCAAGAAAAAAGGAGCTCACTGTGTAGCATTAACCAATTACTGTTAGCTCATCAGTCACAACCTGTTGAAGTGGTTCATCGCCTTCATGCAATTTTGAGCAAACTAAGAAATAAAAGTGCTGTTGAGGTCAAAGGTCACCTTGCTGGGAGTTTTATAGGTAGGTTTTATTGGGTGCGTTGGAGCTCTGAGCTTGTGATTGCTTTGCAGGGTCTGGTTCGCTGGACGGTAGCATCTGTGTGTTCCTACACCCCTCAACTCTGCTGGTAAGTGAGCACACTGGTGCAGGACTGCCACACAATCATTGTACCATGGCTCCACTGTCACTAAATGGCACGTTCTCTGAGCCCCAGTCCTCCCTTTCCTAGGCACGGGCTTCTCCAGCTGCAGCCTAATTTCCTGTGACTTGCCTAATTACTGTAATTAAGGATTAATTGCCATTAATTATTCACACATAAGCTCATCGCAAATCATGGGGTAAATGTCTTATGAAAGCTGCCATACAAGCCATGTATAAACACACTAGGATGCTACAGGCTGCTGAATCGATCACTCAGCCCTCTAGCAAATCTCCACGCCACACTTAGGAAAACAGCGATAACTCTCCCCAAAATCAACAGCCTATCCAGGTGATGGAGGAATCGATTCACATACTTTATTCATCTCAGCTAAATTCAGTTGCTTCCAAACAGTGTTTCCAGGACTTCCAAGGCATGAAACAAAGGAAAGTGTCTGTGAAATATTCTGTAAACACTAACTTTTGATTTTAAAAAAAGTGTGATGTCTCGAAAGACATGATAGTGTAAGTGAAATAGATAAGTTGAGGCTAATTCTACTCTAATCTGCTTCTGTCATCTTACCCTTGATGTCAGCAGCATAAGAATCAGTCCATTAAATCTGCTATCTCAGCAAAGAGGTGAGGAACGCGAAGCTCTAGTAGAATTTGTCATGATTGAGGTCATTCACTGACAACGCTAAGGAAATTTATTCATGTGCTACTTTAGTTTTCATTGTCTCTCTAAATTTTATGCTCAGTTTTTTGGGTCAAGACGAAGCATGTCGTTAAGCTCTCCTGGAACACAGTTTAATCTTTTGTGACCGTGATGTTGGGGACCTTCTGGATCTCGGTGGAGAGAGAAAGTCAGACAAAACTCGGACAATTCCCAAGCGTTTTTTGGGGAAATGCT
>VUQS01025291.1:3815-16750 GCA_015108495.1 Heterochromis multidens | reverse complement strand
TGAGTAACTAAGTACATCAAAGCCCTCCTCAATGACAAGAAGAGGGCCTTCAGAGTGGGCAATAGAGAGGAGGTTAGAATGGTTCAGGGATTATTAAGGGGCAAGATCAGAGAGGCTAAGGACAATTACAGAAGAAAGCTGGAGTGGAAACTCCAGCAGAACAGCATGAGAGAGGTATGGAGCGGCTCAATGACAAGAAGAGGATTCAGGCCATTCAACAGCAGAGGAGCTGAGGGCGGTGAGGACAGAGCCAATGAGTTGAATTTGTTCTTCAACAGATTCGACTCTGCAGTTAATGCTCATCCTCCTACTGACTTATCTGCAGTCAGCCTGCGATCCACAGCCACGCCACTCTCTCGCCTCCTTGCACCATAGTCTCCTGTGAAAGACCTGACACCCCTCTCCCATCTGTCACTTTCACTTACAACCAGGTTTAGAGACAAATGAGAAGACTCCACTCAGGCAAGTCTGCAGGACCAGACGGGGTGAGTCCTCAAGGCCGTGTCCGTGTCCTGTAACTACTGAACTCATACAAACAGTATTTCAACATGGAGAAACCACATCACACAGATGCTACTGGTTTTCTTACTAGTGACAGATCCCAAACTCAGAATATGTCGACCGCTGACGCTCATGTTTTGACCTGACTTGTTTTAAATCTGTGTCTTGTGAATCCAACATCAGTCACTAAATCACAAGAGTAAACTAAAATGATTTTCTATTTACCAGATATGAACTGTAAATGCCTGTATATGGGAGCACACCTTCATAAACACACACGGCACGTAAACAAACGCCTGTATAATAGATTTCTTATGTATATGATGTTAATTAACACGCTGAGTACATTAACGCCATCCAGGCCGTTGTAACTGTGACATGTCAGTAAATATCGCACACTGAGTCAACTATGACAAACTGACCAGGAGCTGGCTTAGCACAGGCTAACCAGCTGGGACTGACCAGTCAACTCGGTACTTACCGCTGTGAGGACTCGGAAGTCATCTCGGGATAAGTATCTCAATATCACGACATTTAACTTGCCCATCTTTCCGCCGGCGCACAAACAATTACACTGACAAACTGTTGTTAACTCTTTTTCTTGAACAAGACGTGCCACATTTCTTATAAACACGCGTGCAAGGCGGAAGTTCTGCGGGCGGAAGATACGTCACTTCAGGCTTGAGAAAAGCTGGTGCCGGATTGGATTAAAGCTGACCTCCAACCACCCATCACAGCATAGCGTCCCGCCCACTGCGTTTCCAGCTAAAGACCTCTGCTGAGACTCCTAACATGTTAAACTCATGGGAGTTTATTAGTAAAATATATATTAACCTTACTGAAAGTGCATCCACATATGTACAGGACATCAGAATATAGACAAATGTTATGCATCAGCTCATAAAAATTTAAATTCAAGGTTTTCATAGCTTTTCTATTTTTAGAGTGCAGGCTCGAAATAACACACACTTTGAGGAGGGAAAAGTTAAACTCATGAATGTGTGATTTTTACACCTAAAATCAAGCGGATTTAGTATTGATTTGCCTCGGTAAAAGACTGAGTAACAAAAGCCAGAGAATATGAATGACCTGGTATGATGTGTGTCTCACCTTCACACTGGGAGAAAGAATAAGGCCACTGGTAATGTTATTAGTAACACCTGTGTTTTTTCCCCTATTATAAGCAACTCAACTCTGGTAAATGGACTGGTACTTATTCAGAGCCTTTATACTCAGTTGAGCACTCAAAGTGCTTTCTACAAGTCTCATCCACCCAATCACACACACACACACATTAATCTACACCTAAGCGCTTTCTAACATTCACACACACTCATGCATCAGGGGCAAGTCAGGATTCAGTATCTTGCCCAAGGATACTGTGGTAGAAAACTGGACGAGTCAGTGCTCAACCCACCGACCTTCCGCTTGGTAGACAACCTGCTCTACCACCTGAACCACAGCAGCCCTTATTCTCTCCTGATAAAAAGGCCAGATAAATGTTTTGTTAAAGAATATAGAATAAATATATGACAACAGGTTTGAATTTCACCTTCACTGCTATTTATTTTGATGATTGGTTGCTCTATTTTGCAGTGGTATGGAGTCCTGCTATCATGATAGATCACTGCTGTGAGTCTGAGACAAGTTTTGCACAAGAGCAGTTAAGCATAATGAATTTTATTGAAAAAATGTAAGAAATACCTCTAAAAGTTGCATCACAGGAAACACAGTGTCATCCCTGTGAAATCTGAAGGTCAGGTGTTTGTGGGAAAAAGTGTTGAACCGAGATTTACTAGCAGGTTTCTGTCTGCCATACAGCAGGTTAGAGACACAGACACATTACTCATCCTAATCCCACACGCTGGAGCCTCTTTTGGAAAGTTGAGTGAAGAACTGAACAGTAGGACTGGCAGAAAACTCTAGAAAAGGGTCCCAAGATGTTTCAAGCTGCAAGGACCCCTCTGACAACACTGAACACATGAGAACCGTAGTGAACAGTTTTTACATGAATGTGCTTGCACAACAATAGCACCTCTACAGTTATATAATGTTTTGACCATTTGTTTTCAAGCTGTTTCTTGTAAATCCACCAAGATTATAGAAACTCATCGTCAATCACTAAACCAAAAGATAGTTCAGCAAAACAGTGATTAAACAAATGAAATAAAAAGGACCACATTTCTGGTTCTGCTGCATAGTTTTTCAAGGTTCTGCTGTAATAGTTAAATTCTTCAATAATTACATAACATTTTCCCTAGACCCACCGTGAGGTTAAACTTTAAGCTAAAGAGCTCTGACTTCAGAGCCAGCATCAGTTAAAACTCCATCCATAAGATCCATTAAATAGATGCAGCCTCCAATTATACATATAACATCAATAATATAAGACCAAACACAACGATTCAAGCAGTCGTTTGCCTTTGTCCACTGATGTTGTATGTTACAGTTTTCTTGGATTTATCAGCGGGAACAATCGTAGCAATCGGGGACTTTAACCAGCAATTTGAGGGAAGGTGTCACCTTGCGTGAGAGAGGGAGGATGGGCAAAGCACACAGTAAAGTAGACAGAAGAAAAAATAGTATTACCCTGGTTAAGACAAAGCTATTATAAGAGCAGCTTAAAGTAAAAGCTTCCCAACAAGTGTAAATTTGTCTGAAACCAAAGATGGACAGCTGGTGACCTCAAACGTCTGTAAGTTATTCCTGGCTGGGAGCAGGTGGGGTCAGAAACAGAGTTCAACCTAAAACACAAGCTGAGGTGCATTATGATCATATGTTCATGTGCTTTGCTTTAGGTTGACTCAAATCATGACTTTTTCCAATAAATTAGTGGACATCAGAGACAACTGCAATAGAGCAATTGTAACACCCTCATTTTGTCCAATCAGAAATAAGCCTGAATGCAGAAACTTAACCCTGCACATGCCCAGTATGGTTTTCTCTCTCCTGTGGAAAAGAAACAAGATCATTTCACTTTGGTAGATGTTTTTAACACTTTACTAAGGTAAAGGGTTTATTTCCTGTCTTGTTTGAAGTATAGATGACTTGAACTTTAAAAAAGATGAATCTATGGGCTTTGTGGAAAAAAAAAAGTTTGAGTAATTTATGGAAATATGGCTATATACAAAAATTTTTCATGGCTGCAACATGGTCCTGCAACGATCCTTGTCTTTGCCGTCATACTTTTCTGTTTCAAATTAACATTTTTTTTTCTAAATTACATTAAAAAATTGTGTAATGAAATAAATGCTTTTGTTCTAATGTAGCAGCTCACTGATAAACACTACGTATAAAATAATAGGTGTTTTAGGGGTTTACACAGTATAAGATATGAACAGAAAGTGTGAACTATCTATGTGTTTGCAACTATACAAAGTATAGTTGATATGAATTGGTTATTCTGGTCTGTTTTTCTCCAGCTCAGCCTCCTGTTTTTTTATTTAGTGCCACTGTCTCCAAATCATACATCACAGCAGGTCTAACTACCATCTTGTAAACCTTCAAACCTTCCCTTTCACTCTTGCTGCTGTTCTTCTTTTACATGTTGCTCCTGTAAAATATACCTAACAGTTTTACTTAAGACTTAATTTGCAGCTTTTTTGGCAGATATTTACTGTGATTTTCATAGTAAATTAATGACAGTGCACTTAGCAGAACAATACAGTCTTGTTAATTTACAAAGCAACTATAACTATTTTATTTACCCTTGCTTTTCCGACTTAGAAATATGGTTTAAAGTACTCAATTACAAGAATGTATTTTTTTTAATAGTCCATTTATGAATAGAATTCAGGGTTTTCTCCATTGAGGGCCACCTTGTGGTGTCCCCCAAAGATTAATTAGCCAGAGCTAAAGGAATATCATCAGCACTGCATAAAGATTTCTGTTTGTCACAGCTTCATTTACTCAAAAAATATTAGGCAGTTTTTCTTTTACCGAATAATCTGAAATGACAAAAAAATGTAAAGATTTCTTCACAACAAAGTAAGACAAACTAATTGCATTTCATATATATGCAGTGTGCTTTTGAGTATTGTCACCCAGCAAAAAGTCCATTCTGAGCCAGGTAAAAAAAACCCTGTCATCAGGAAAATGTGTTTGTCACCTCAAAGCTTAGAAAAATATTGCACTTTTGAACTGTTTCAGTTTATTCCAAATTTTATTTACTTAATGACTGTTCTTTAGGTTTGGGGTGGTTGTAGGGGATTGTGGGTTGCTCATTCTTTAACAGCTTCTATACAGCAGGTCAGAAAAAGAGGTACAAGCGCTTCTCCAGAAAAGGCCTTATGATCAAGATCTCCTGACCCTGAAGACAAGCTGGATACATTCATATGAGCCTTTTGCAATAATTTATATGAAATAAGAAGGTAAGTGCAAGGATTAATAAAAATTAAAAGTAATTTCAACAGAAGATGATCACAAGTTGAAGTGAATAACTTTAGGTCAGCCACTTCTTTTTTGTGATCATCAAACATTTGTTGGAGTTGAAAAAAAACTGTGTAAATGCTGGTCGACCTTTTGATGTATTTGACAGGCCACTGAGGATTTTCCTTCACTGTTACCAGTGTCTCTTTTAGCGTGCTCCTCAGCCTTCCATGTGCATGTAGACTGCATCAGCTCACTGGTATTGGTAACAGCCTGATCCAGCAGTTAGAAAGCACAAGCAAGCTGGCAGTCTCAGAGGTCACTGACGTGATCAAGGAAGCAGAACTTTCCCTGCTGGAAGATCTGGGTGTTGACTTCTTCTCTCTATTTTTGGAAGATTCTGCCTTATTTTCCATTTTATCTGGATCCAGAGGGTTTTGCTTGTCATTTGTAATCTGTAGGAAAAAACTGTAAGTTGAGAGCTATATGAGTACTACTGTTGACAAGCAAATGTGGAGCAATGCAAAATAGCTAAACTACAGTATTTTATTCATTATTTATGGTTGCCATGTAAGCTTAAAGAGGCATTAGATAGCATTTTTGCTTTCACTTTTTATTATGAAATCTTTCTTCTTTGTAATAGGCATAGAAAAATAACACCATCAGCATTCAGACTGGTTGTCTATAAATCTTTTTTTCACTGTTGCTGCCAGTGTGGAATTTCTCCAGTGCTAAATCAGTTTTGATTTATGGCAAAGAGGAAGTAGGCTACCAACTGTAGAAGCAAACCCTGAAGTGCTTTGTAAAGAGGTGTCAAACATAAGACCAGAATTGGGCCGCAAAGACTCACAATCCGGCCCACTGGATGGCTTTAGAAAATGTGAAGGAGGGCATAAATTTTGGACTTTTAACAGTAGTCTAAGTTTTACACCATTTCCTACTGATAAAGACCTCCCCCAGGGCCATTCATACTTAATTACCAAAGAAATTAAGTAATAAATAAACAATTAAATGACAATGGGTGCGCCTGTTCTGTTTCATGATTACCGGCCAGTCTGGACAAAGAGATACTAGAACTTTTTTATGTAATTTTACACATTTATTTCTTACAATTTAAGCCAAAAGAGTCATACTGACATATTTCTTTCATTTAATACAGCAGCATTTCTTTATTGTGTAGGCCTGAGAAGTACTATTGAAATTACACTTCTTTTTATTATATCAAGATATTAAACGTGTAGTTCAACTTCTTTACACAAACAGAAAGGGAAGTTTCACTGGTCCGGCCCATTTAAGATCAAAGTGGGCTGGATGTGGTTTAACACTCCTGGCCCAGTGGCTACCTGGCGTTTAGCGGCTGGGTAGTGATTAATTTTTAATGATGCCTCTAGATAGTGAACATAGTTATTTCTTCTGTATTCAGGGCCCAGTGTGCTGTGTTAATGGTGGCTCACAAAAGTGAGGGGCAACACTTGTCTCTGCCACAGCACCTGCTGTAATACCATTTAGAATCGCTAGAGGGCCAAAAATTATCTGTTGTACATTTAAATGGTGGCAAATGCTGGAGCTTGGTTGAGTTTAAATTAATTTTAACAGCATCATTGTGATGTGGATGTCACATCTTTTAAACTGATAGTTTAGTTTATTATTATGAAAATTAACTTATAAAGTAAGGAAGTTAGGTAAGCTTTTTAAATTCTAAGAGCAGGTACTATTTTCTGGACAATATAATAATAAATAAAAAGATAATGTGGTGGATGTTTATCTTTTTGTGCGGAGCTCTTTGGTTTTAGCCTTGTAGTTTTTAATTGAGGTTCAGGTCCTTCAGTTAAGGTGAAAATAAGTGACAGGTTGTGTGATTGTGGTTGAAATGTAAACTGTTTAGAGTACAGAACTGAGAGCCGTTAAACAGTGAAGGTTCTTTTATGTTTGAACTACAGGTAACACACAGACAAACGTGGACACACTTCATCATGGTTGAATCATTATGTATGGAAGTTTGTTTCTGCCACTGGGAAAAAAACCCAAACTTTTTTGCCATCCATAAGTCAAAATTTCAACTAATTATTTCAAAATTTCGACTTACTAACTCAAATTTCTGAGACAATAATTAAAAACTGAGAAAATAACTTAATATTTCAAGTCATTAAATTGACATTTTGAGATTAATAACCCGAAAATTCTGACTTATGGGTGGCAAAAATTATTTTATTATATTACTTTATGTTATTTTTTCTGTTTTTTAGTGGCAGAAACAAGCTTCTATAAATCATACAAAAAGTTCAATTTAAAAATTCAGTTTAAAGATATTTAAATCTTACTGTATAAAAACAGACCATGCTTTCAATCAATGAATTGCAGTTTTCTATGTTTAAGCTAGATGGCACTGTGACACAGGGAGATCGCTGAAGATGCTGAGCTGCTGTCCTTTGTCTGAAATGCTATTGCTGTTTTGACCGCGTTTTGAGTTATAAATACACAATTGTGTCTAAAAAATATACATATATACATACATACAACTAGTTAAGCTCATAGATGATGGTGATATCTCTGTAATTGTCTTAAACAATGATGTTGAATGCTTCTTTATAATCCTGACATTTTTAAATGTGGTTTGGATTCTTAATACATTCTTTTCACAGAATTGTCATAAGAGCTCTTCTTACTTTTACTTTTTAGCCTTCACCTCTCTTTTTTCTTTCTGGAATCAAACTAAAGCACATGATAACATTCTAAGATCATTGGATAATAATAGACCATCCCTGTTTTAGATTAGATCATCATACCATCCCATAACTCAATTCCTCATGAGAATTCTCTTGATATTCAGCTACTGCAAAATTTCTAGGTAGAAATTTGACTGATTGAGAGGCTGAATGTGTTATTTAGATGATAAAACATATGGGTTACTTCTTTGGCTCTCAGTTGTTGCAGACTAAAAGTCTTCGGGCATAAGTTATTGGTAAAAAAAGCTGGTTAAGCAGCCTATGGCAGACAGGCTGGACAGTTACACACAAGCCCAGACAAGGTGGTCAGTGGTGTGCCAGTCCATGCAGACTGGGAGCACAGAGGGAGAGTGTGGCCCCACCTGCATGTGGAATTATCTGGAACGTGGTGAAACAGCCATTCCTGCACACGTGTGCTCCTGAGCGCACACGGACACACACGCTGAAACAGTGAGATAGTGTCTTCTTTCCAGATGTGGTGAGGGAGCATTTTACTATGCTTCAACACAAAGCAGCTCTCTTTTCAGTTTTTGCCCCATTCCATTTTTTTCCTCCCTCGTCTCTTTTTTTCTCTCCTTTTTTTCCAGTGTTGGTAGTATAGAATTCAATACATTAAAAAGTGGCCCAAAGTGTTCTGAAGACAGGATCACCTCCAGATTATGTGTTTAGGTGAGCAAAGTGGAATTCAGATGTTTTGTTTGAAATGTGTTGACCTGATCTCTTTTTTTCTGTGTATACAGGGTTGAATTATTGTCAGTGGTTCTGCAGTGAACCAGCTTCCTTTGATTAGAAATTAATGAGCCTCTCGTTAGTGTAAGATGAAAGTTAAAGCTGGATAGGTCAAAATGATGAAAGGACCTTTGGAGTACTGACTGAAGTGAAGTGAAGTACATATAGCATATCAAAGCTATGACCCCCTTCACCCCAACATGTACATGAAGAAAGAAATTACTGATGGTGTTTTAATAATATATGGGAGCTTAAAAGTCAAAGCATATCTACTATAGATGTAAGGATAAACACAGACAACAAAGACAACTCAACCAACAGCAAACCTTATGGCAAGTGTTATTAGATTGTTTATTTCTGTACATATTTGACCATGTGGGCCAATATTAAATACACTTATCAACCACTCTGTTAGGTACACCTATTCAACTGCACGTTAACTGAAATATCCAATCAGCCAATCACATGGCAGCAACTCAATGCATTTAGGCATGTAGACATGTTCAAGATGACCTGCTGAAGATCAAACTGAGCATCAGAATGAGGAAGAAAGGTGATTTAAGTTGTTGGTGCCAGATGGGCTGGTCTGAATATTTTAGAAACTGCTGATCTGCTGGGATTTTCCCACACAACCATGTCTAGGCTTTACAGAGGATGGTCTGAAAAAGAGAAAATATCCAGTGAGCAGCAGTTCTCTGGGTGAAAATGTCTTGTTGATGCCAGAGGTCAGAGGGGAATGGCAGAAGCGCATCTCTGAACACACAGCACGTTGAAAAAGATGGGCTACAGCAGCAGAAGACCACACTGGGTGCCACTCCTGTCAGCTAAGAACAGGAAACTGAGGCTACAATTCACAAAATTAGACAATAGAAGATTGGAAAATTGTTGCCTGGTCTGATTAGTCCCAAGTTCTGCTTCAACATTTGTTTAATTCGTCTTAAACAAAATGAAAGCATGGATCCATCCTGCCTTGTATCAACTCTTCAGGCTGCTGGTGCTGCAATGGTGTGGAGAATATTTTTTTGGCACACTTTGGACCCCTTAGTACCAACTAAACATTGTTTAAATTCCACAGCCTACTTGAGCATTGCTGCTGACTGTGTCCATCCCTTTATGACCACAGCGTACCCAGATCTTGCCAGATCTCAGTCCAACAGAGCACCTTTGAGATGTGGTGGAACGGGAAATTCACATCATGGATGTGCAGCCAACAACTCTGCAGCAACTGTGTGATACTGTTATGTCAATATGGACCAAAATCTACGAGGAATGTTTCCAGCACCTTGTTGAATCTGTGCCACAAAGAGTTAAAGCAGTTCTGAAGGCAAAAGGGGTCAAACTCAGTCCTATAGCAAGATGTTCCTATTAAAGTAGTTGGTGAGTGTATGTGTTTAAAGAGCTGTTGTCTTTGTGGTGTTTGTAGGTGTTTGAATTTCCCTTCCTGTGTTTCTACAGAGTAAACATGGGATCATGACGGACTTATCTCCATCATCCCACAGAGGATGCTTATAACCCCCCACTCCACCACCACCCACCCACCCACACACACACACACACACACACACACACACACACACCCACACACCCCCACCCCCCACCCACCCACACACACACACACACACACACACACACACACACACACACACACACACACACATACAGAGTCTCAGGCTGATAAATTGTTTTCCAGCTTTAAGCTTCAGGGAGGGAACGCTAAATTGAGGCAGGAATTGGAGAAGCTTAGGTAAGTCTCCAACAACAAGCGTGGGCTTTGTCCCTGGGTTATCATCACTGTGCCTTTAGCCAGCTGCTGTGTGTTTAGAAACATCAAATTTGATTAGATTAGAGGAGAGCAGATCCACTTTCTTTGCCTTTTTGCTGCCAGTCTCTTAAACAATAATCTGCTCTCAGGTGCTGGTACAAGCATCTAGCAAATGAAGGGCCTAAGGAGAAGTATGTGGAGGGGAAACATAATCTGGTCTAGAGATACACACAGACACATAGACCCATGAAAGGCTGACAGAAAACCTTCATATGTTTTATGTCTTCCTAAACCTTCAGCTCTATAAACACTTTACAATTTAGACATGTAGGAAGCCTTTATCACCCTCATACACAGTCAAACAAGTGATAAGTTAATTTCACACCTCACAGCTTTTATGTCTGAATCTTGATGATTTTTTTGTGCAAACTGCATGTGTGTGACTTTTGCTGTTAAAATGCACATACAATATAATTCTTAGCTATCCACATGTCTATAAAGATAGCTTCTGTTTAATATATATATATGAAATTATTATATTGTTGTCACTGTATGTGCACTTTATGTGAATGCATGTGTCTATCTCTCATTTAACTGTCTCTCACTCGGAGCTGACTGGCTAAACAGTGCTCCAATCTCTGGCAAGCCAGTTGGCTCTGCACAGGAATAACAAGATACTGGGAGGGCAGGTTTGCATAGTAACTAGTTGGGAGTACAGTCCATACACAGCATCACACTCAGTGTTATTCTTTTAGGCTCCTGTTTTACTGTTGTTAAAGGTGATAATTGTGTGAATTTGTACAAATGCTTTGTTTGGTTGTTGTCTAATTACATCAGTCTCTATAATCTAAGTTCTGGATGGATCTGTGTTTGCAACTAGGAGATCCATTAGAGCCTCTGTGACACATGCTCAATCTCCCAAAATGATCATTATCATTTTGGGAGGTTAAAGTTTTATTTCACTGATTATACACTTTCAACAAGTAAGCTTCAGTAGGTTTTACTGGGAGTTTCATGCTGGCACATGTCTTGCCCAAGATTGCCAGGCAACCAGTGGAGATGCTAAAAAAGTCACTGGGCCTGGCCAAGAAATGGTCCCAGTTTGTAGCTTCCCTTTATAAACACATATGATCATGTTGATAAAACAAATAAATACATCTTTTTCCAGCCTTTGGACAGAGCCATGAATGCTTTCTTTTCCTGGGTCCAGGTTGGATGCTATATCTAGATTCAAGGTTCATAGTAACTTATTATCTGTCATTCCAGTGTGACAAGAATGTACTACTGTGTACTACTACTAATGTTTTATTTATTCACAGCTATTACTTTACTAGCAGTGCAAAACATGATTTTCTTTTCATGTTCAGCTCTTCTGTTTTAGCTGTCACAGCAGACTAAACCTTCCTAATATTGAAAAATACAGATGGTGTTAAAAAAATTAAGCATAACAGCAACCTCACAAAAAAACAAAACAAATCTGGAAACCAGCAAAAGATTAGTATACCAACATAAACTGCCATCCCCTGAACAGGCACATTATGAACACTAACTAAAAGTGTTTGATGTTTACATTCTTCCCCCCTCTGGGGCTTCTGAAATTGGCACATATCAAAACTTGGAGATATACTGGTATATAATAGTGAGGTAAGTGAATGGTACCGGCCATTTCTTCTAACTCTTGACCAGAAAGCTAAAAAGGAATTGGATTTGGTGACTGGAGAGTATACACAAAAAAATCAAGACAAATCTGTTTCTGTATGACTGTAGCTGTGCATGTTTGTATATGTGTACAGGCACATGCGTGTGTCTGCGTGTAAGCATGAGTGATGTAACATAGGCCTTTGCCAGATAATAACATGCCACAGTGATAGAGAATGCTGCTAACTAACAGCATTTCTGAGCTGATTTTCTTCATCACTCACACACATGCAACCCTTGCCTGGCAGACTCTTGTAATGGGATCAGTGAGGGATTGGTCCTGTATCAGTCACAGCGCAGGTGCAAATGTGTGCTCACACACACAAAGATATGTACAGACAGATCATCTAGAGGCTAAAAATGGCCGTATGTGACTGGAACAGGAAAGCTGCTACACTGAGGGAACGCCAGGTTCTGAACAACTGCGACTGAGGTTGTGTTTTTGTACACGTCTGTCTATTTGAATGTATGCACATGTGAGTGTAACTGTGTGTCAAGTTTAATAGCATTAACTCCTGCAAGCGTGAAATGAGATGGTCTCCCACTATCTGTCTTTAAGAGCGGGGCACAAAGAGCAGGAGCTGAACTGAACCGATGGATCATGCAGGCTTCCAGTGAGATGAGCCTTTTAGCTCTAATAGAAACAGTGAAAGAGAACCATCTCACACTGAACCACAAAAAACATACCTGTATGCATATTCCTTTATTACGGAAAGCATGGGATGTATCTCTGACTGTCAAGACAGACTTCATCCAGTTAATTTCAAAATTGTAAGGCCACTGCTTCAGTTAATCACATGCAAGTCAGTATAGTTTTATTGTATTTTTGTAGCATAATTCAATATATACTGAAGTTCAAAAGGAATGCGTCTTTTTTTTAAAAAAAAGAAATATTTTAAAATCATTTTTTTCTTTTTTAAAATTAATTAATTAATTAATTAATTTTTAACCTGTCCTGTCCAGCAGTTTTATCAAGCAGAATCATGGTCTGAATGCTTTGTTGTGCCAAACACATTTGCTTTGCCAAGAGGAGCACTATATACTCTCTACAGGCTCGTCTTGTTAATCTTTTTCTTTTCTTTTCTTTTCTTTTTTTCTTTCTTTTTTTTTCTTTTTTTTTTTTCAATATTTTCTTTTTTTTTTTTTTTTTT